>PVIW01010644.1:0-42857 GCA_004026585.1 Noctilio leporinus
ATATCCAGTTGATTGATATATAGTTTTCCATCCCTTCACTCTCAGTCTGTGTCGATCTTTTGTTCTGAGGTGGGTCTCTTGAAGACAGCATATATGTGGGTCGTGTTGTCTTATCCATTAGGCTACCCTATGTCTTTTGATTGGTGCATTTAATCCATTTACATTTAAGGTGATTATTGATTGATACTTATTCATTGCCATTTTCTCCCTTTGTGTCTTTATTCCTCTTTGGCTTTCTCTTTTTCTTCATTTTATTTGTTTACTTATTTTTATAGTAGACCCTTTAGCATTTCTTGCAATGCTGGTTTGGAAAAGATATATTCTTTTAGTCTTTTTTTGTCTGGGAAGCTCCTTATTTCTCCTTCTATCTTGAATGAGAGCCTTGCTGTGTAGAATATTCTTGGTTGCAGGCCTTTGTTTCCCATTACTTGAAATACTTTTTGCCATTCCCTTCTGGCTTGAATGGTTGAATCATCATTTGATAGCCTTATTGGAGCCCCTTTGTATATGATTTGTCTTTTCTCTCTTGATGCTTTTAGGATTCTCTCTTTGTCTTTGAAATTCACCATTTTAATAATAATGTGCCTTGGTGTTGGTCTGTTTGGGTTGATCCTCATTGGGACCCTCTGTGCTTCCTGAACTGGATTAATGTTTTCAGTCATCATGTTAGGGAAATTTTCTATCATGACTTTTTTGAACAGTTTTCCATTCCTTGTTTCTCTTCTCCTTCTGTTATCCCTATGATATGGATGTTGTTACATTTCATGTTGTCCTGCAGCTTTCTTAACCCCTCTTCAGTCTTATTCAGCCTTTTTTTATTCTCTTGGAGAATTTGTCTACATTATTCTCCAACTCGCTGATCCGGTCCTCTGCTTCCTCTAGCCTACTGTTGATTCCTTCTACTGTATTCTTCAATTCAGAAATTGCATTCTTCATTTCCTCCTGGCACTTATTGATAGTTTCCATGTCCTTTTTCATGCTGTTTTAGTTCTCAGTAAGTTCCTTGTAACTTCCCTGGAGTTCTTTGTGGTTCTCCTGGAGTTGTTCATAGTTTTCTTTGATGTGGCTGAGCTCACTGAGCTTCTCTATCATCATTGTTTTGAATCCCTTATCTGATAGTTCAGGTGCCTCTGTTTCATTTTGTGGTCTTTCTGGGGTTTCTTCCTTTCCTTTTGGTGATGGACTAATTCTTTATTTCCCCATTTTGGGTGTCTGTTCTTGCTTGCTTTTTATTTATTTATTTCGTTTTGTTCTTTCCTTGGTTTAACCTGCTTTGCTTCCTCGCCTTAGTTGAGCACCCTTCTGTGATAGGAGATTTGTGGAATTCAATGTTGCTGTCTCCCAGATTTTCTCTACTTGCTGTTCTTGGGCTCTCTGGTTGTATTCTGGACCTGTGGGCTTTTAGCAGAAAAAACAATAAACTAAACCAAACATAACAAAAAAAAATACAAAGGGAAAAAATAAATAAAAATGAAAATAATAATAAGAAGAAATGGTTTAGATGGATGTTCACCGTTAATAATCCCTGATTGGTCCAAATGGAGGCTGGACCTGAGGGCTTTTAGTAGAGAAAAAAAAGAAAGAAAGAAAGAAAAAAAAGGGGAGAATGTCACAAGACAAAGAGAAATCAATATTAACAAAGAAAGGTTTTAGGTGTCTGTTCACCCTTTATGGTTTCTGTTTGTTCCAGATGGAGCCTGGACCAGTGGGCTTTATCAGGGAGAAAAGAAAGAAGAAAAGAAAAAAAAAAAAAGGGGGGGGGTGAGAATGTCACAAGACAAAGAGAAATCAATATTAATAAAGAAAAGGTTTAGGTGTCTGTTCCCCCTTTATGATCTCTGATTGGTCCAGGTGGAGCCAGAACCTGTGGGCTTTACCAGGAAGAAAAGGGGAAAAAAAAGAAAGAGGAAGGGAGAAAAGAACAAAGAAAGGGTTTAGGTGGCTGGGGAAGGGAGGAATACTGAGATTGAGAACTAGAAATGCGTTGTAGCCAGAGAGTGAGTAGACTTTAATTCAAGAGTAGGGGGAGGGTCTTGGGTATTTAGATAAATTGAGGTATGGGGGGGGATTAAGAATATGTGAGAAGTAACTTTTGCAAAGGATATGTTGGGGATTAATAGTTCATATTGCTCTGGGTATAACTCAGGTGCTTGAGATTAGCAACAATCCCTTTCCTGAGGCTGCCTCTTTTTCTTGGTCAGGACTTTGCAGTCTATAGTCTAGCTGTTCTTGGCACGTGGCAGGGCCTCTGATTGTCACATTCAGGGCTGATTCTGAGTGTCCGACCCCAGATAGGCTGGGCCTTCCCCAGCCTGGCTGAGTTTTAGGGCTGCTGCTATTCTAGAGTCCGCAGGATGTCCCCTCCCATTCCTGGAGGAGGTTCCTGCATGTGAGGAGCACCCAGCACCCCTGCAGGGCAGCCCACAACTTCACAGGTCCCTGTGATGACTGGCCCCACCCCCGCAGTTCCGGGAGGACGCAGCCCCTGTCCATCAACAGTGCCCGGGGTCCACCTAAACTGTGCTCCCAGGGGTGAGAGACAATCCTCCAAACCAACCATCTCTCTGAGGAGTCCTTTATGAGGCCTCTGTGATGAGGCCCTCCTATGCGTGGGTGGTGTGGCCTTTGTCTCGGGCAATGGGCAGGTCAGTTGCCCCTGCTGCTAGTTCCTGGCTTGATGTTTGGAGTTTCTGAGGAGCCTGGGGCCTGTGTGGTTTTGCAGGGCTGGGCCTCCCTCCTCGCAGGGGCTTAAAGCTACTATTTCCCTTGTGGCCCAGCAGCACAGGTTTTGGCCCTCTCGCCACCCTGGCTGGTGCACTTCCCCGCTCTCCCGCTCCTGCTCCCACAGGACTCTTCTCCTCCTCCTCTACCCCCATGAGGAGCTTCCTTTCTCTGGTACTGGAACAAGGCTCTCACACAGTTCCTCCCCTGCAAGAGTTCAATCCTGCGTTCCCTAGGAGTTTGCCGGAGCTGGCCTCAGTCAAATGGGCCCCTCTGGGCAGATCCGCCACTGCCCAGAGCCGACCTGGGCCCGCTGGCCAGTCCATTTGGGAACTGCCTCTCCTACTCTCCTGCTGGTCTCCTCTGCCTCTGGGCTGTGCTCACCTGTGTCCAGATGCTGACCACTCCAATTCTTAGTGTCCCGAAGATGTCTCACGCTCCCTATCTTGTCCTCTAGCTGCTCTGGTACTCAAGAACACCATCAACACTGTTCTCTACTCTGTCGCCATCTTTCCTCCGCCACTTACTATGTTTCTTTTTATTGAGGGCCCCTTATAATGATCTTGAAACTTATAGATCTATGTTCCATGTCTATCAATTATTCTCTTATATTTCCTTTTATTCCAGGGGATTATATTCCAAGACACTTATTGGCTTCAAGTTTCTAATTCCCTGATACAGTGATTCACTTCTGTTATCCTATTTTGCAAGTCCATTGACTTTAAAATTTTTAGCCCTGGCTGGTGGTACAGAGGATAAGGCACCAGCCTGCAAACCCAAAGGTCGCTGGTTAGATTCCCAGCCAGAGCATACATAACCAGGTTGCAAGCCAGGTCTCCAGCCAGGTCCTCAGCTGGAGGCAGGTGAAAGGCAACCATACATTGATGTCTTTCTCACCCTCTCTGTCTCTCTCCCTTCCTCTCTCTCTAAAAATAATAAATAAACTCTTTATAAAAAATGTTTATAGTAATTTTTAGAAACTTAAAGCTTGCATTTGTAATCTTGTATTTGATTTGCTATTATCCCATTCCAGAAATTACAGACCTTAATAGAAACCTAGCTTTAGAAATTCTACCTCTGATTACAGAATATTTGACATTACAAGATATTTTTAAACTCACACTTAATACTTAAGAATGAGTCATCTTTTAAAAATAATGCACTTTTTCTAAGTAAAGCTAATGACACAGGAGTTAAGACACTGAACTAATACCTTTGCATAAAAAGATTCAAGGACAATTTTAACTTTCCTTAAAAAAAAAAGACATATTTCAGACAGAAGGAGTTTCACATTGATGTCATTTTCTCTAAAGAGAAATATGGAATAAAAGAAATTTGTATCTTTAAACATTTTGCACCTTAGTGCTATCCTTGCACCTTCGTGGTTTAGATGGACCTGAGATTGAAAATGAAAGGGGTTGAGATCAATCAATGGTTTGCCCTTTCAAACAAAGAATTCTAATCTTAAAATTATCAGATTCCATAAAGAAAAGTTCTATTATATAAGCTGGAAGAGAAATCAAAAGCATCACATCCATTATAGCATAGGTCACTAAAGGATAATGACTCATAATTTTGAACAACATTTAAAAACCAGCAAGAACAAATTTGAGTTTAAATTTTAAAAATAATTTGACACTTGACATCAATGCATAGGAAGAAACATTTCTCACCACCAGGATATTTTATTAGATTCTTATAAAATGAGTTCACTTATCCTTTAAATACACTCTAATATGTCTTAGTTCACCAAAATTTTACTGTGGTATTTTCTTTCTTAGATAGCCTCACAGGGGAGACTGAAATTAATATTAACTTTGATATATATATCAAATATATATATATATATATATATATATATATATATATATATATATACATATTTCAATTTGTCCTTACTGGGATAATCACCAGTCATTTTGTCATTGGTAAATCTTAAGAAAAATGATAATAAGCACATGTAGAAGTCACATTGCACTTAACACATGCAAGACAAATTGACCAGGAAAGTTTGTATAATTAGTTCATTAGCAATTATCCACAACTGATATTCTCCATAGTTGTATTCAAGAAACACATTTAACTAAATAATCGTAATGTAATGATTATCTGTACTAAATGGGATTTGACTCCTACTTTTATCTGTTTCTCTTATTTATTTACATAACATGGACCCAAGCTATGACTTTCTATAATAAATCATAACTGACTCTGGCTTGTAGGCATTACAAATATAGACTGGAAAAAAAAACCTAGGAAATAACTCATTCATCAAACAGAATTTCTACATACAGAGGAACCACATCAAATATTTTGTGAAACAGATCGACCTAGCCTACCACCACCTTGGTATAAAAAAATTGGTGGTAAAAAAAAAATGACCCTAGAGGGTTGGTTTTTAACCCCGATGTCAACCTGTTTGTTACAAAAGGAGAGAATGAACAGATGACAATCAGAGAACTAGTAGTACAAAGAATAAAATTAAAAACATTTACCAAAAGACTCAGAAGGGTAGATGGAGTACACCACTAACAAGGTATAACTGAGCATTCTCATTTTATTTCTATTCCAAGTATAAACCATGAGGAAAGTATAACTATGACTAGTACTCCAATATATTTCTTCTAAAGAAAATAAAATGATCATTATAAAGTACATGATACCTCCATAGATGGTGGGAATTTGAATTTTGAGACCAAAAGCACTGGATCACCAGTGTCAAATTCTTTACTTGCTGTGCCCACAATAACAAATTATGTGAACTGTTGATAGCATTTAAATTTACCAAGTTTTTCCTATGTGCAAAACATGTTGCTCAGCACATTAGAAAAATAATTTTACCTAATCTGTACAATAGCCCTGTAAAATAGAAAATATCATCCCCATTTTACAAAGGAGAAAAACAAAACCACCTGAGGCTCATATACATTAAGTAGCCGACCCAGATTCCACAAGATTAAAAAACAGAGGTTGTGGCTCTCTTTGCCTTCTACTGTGAGGATGAAGGCCATTCTCAGCAATCACACTGTCCACATCCCAGAAAATGTCTTCACTCTGAAGGGACACACGGTTATTGTGAAGGGCCTCACAGGTACCTTGCTGAGGGCCCTCAATCATATCAATATAGAACTTCATCTCCTTGGGAAGAAAAAGAGGCTCTAAGTTGACAGATGGTAGGGAAATAGAAAGGAACTGTCCATCATTCACACTGTCTTTAGTCACATACAAAATATGATCAAGGGTGTTACCTTGGGCCTTCATTACAAGATGAGGCCTATGTATGCCCACTTCCCCATCAATGTCATTATTCTTGTTGAAATCAGAAATTTCTTGGGCAAAAATACATCCATGGGGTTCTGATAAGGTCAGGTGTTGCTTGTTCAGTTTCTCAAGCCCAGAAAGATGAGTTGATTCTTGAAGAAAACAACATTGAACTTGTATCAAATTCAGCTGCTTTGATTTAGCAAACCACAACAGTTAAAAACAAGGGTATCAGAAAAATTTTGGATGGTATCTATGTTTCTGGAGAAAGAAACAGTTCAGGCTGATAAATAAGATCCATGTTATCTAGCTATAGAAACAGCAAGATGATGAATGATTCCTCAGACTTACTTGTGAAATTTCAATGATGCAGGCCTTTGTGGAGTGAACCAATAAAATGCCATTGGTCCAGTTAGCATCAAATATACAAAACAAAGTGAAGTCACTTATGTCAACCAAGAGGAAAACTACCTAAGTCAGAACTGACACATCTGGTAAGGACACTACACCTAAGATATCTGCACACATGGTCAGAACAGCCATGTCTGTTCTGTCAGAGTGGGACTACACACAGACAGGCTCCTGGAAAAGTTCCCTACTTGGCATCAGGGGTGCCAAGATATTTACCAAAAGACTCAGAAGGGTGGATGGAGTACACCACTTTCAAGGTATAACCGAGGCAAGTTCCAGACCAGTGCTGAGAAAGCTGAGCTCCACAAATCAGAGTGCAGCTCCACACCACACTGATCTCCTTTGGCATTGGCTGCTCTTCCCTGCTGGACTGAGGACTTCATCTGCCTTGCTTCCCACCTGGCTGTAGAGATCCTTCCTTGCAAGAACCCAACAACGAACTCCATTGCCCACCATGCTGTCTCCCAGACCTGCAGACTGAGACTCTGGGACTCAGATTCATTGTACCGTACCCTATTGATTGCTGAGTTTGTGTGTTATATTTATCTGAGGTTGTATTAATATACATTATTCTACTTTGAGTGAACCTGCGTTCAATAAAAGCTGAATGAATAGCAAAGTTACCTTGTATGATTCTTATCTATTCCTTGGTGCAGGGCTGCTCAGCAGGCAACTAGCCAAGCAATTGTCCAGCTGACA
This sequence comes from Noctilio leporinus, assembly GCA_004026585.1. NCBI lineage: Eukaryota > Metazoa > Chordata > Mammalia > Chiroptera > Noctilionidae > Noctilio > Noctilio leporinus. The sequence goes on from PVIW01010644.1 coordinate 7,093, forward strand.
TATAGGAAAGACTACAGCTTGAACATTATGCTTGTGACAGCCTTGCAGACAATGCTGTCACCCTGGAGCTTTCCATGCCCAGCCATGGTCAACCCCACTGTGTTCTTTACCATCACTGCTGATGGTGAGCCCTTGGACCACATCTCCTTCAAACTGTTTGCAAAGTTCCAAAGATAGCAGAAAACTTTTGTTCTCTGAGCACTGGGGAGAAAATATTTGGTTATAAAGGTTCCTGCTTTTACAGAATCATTCCAGGATTTATGTGCCAGGGTGGTGACTTCACATGCCATAATGGCATAGGCAGCAAGTCCATCTACAGGGAGAAATTTGATCATAAGAATTCCATCCTGAAATATACCAGTTCTGGCATCTTATCCATGACAAATGCTGGATCTAACACAAATGGCTCCCAGTTTTTCATCTGTACTGCCAAGGCTGAGTGACTAGGTGGCAAGCACGTGGTCTTTGGCCAGGTGAGAAAAAGATGGCATGGATGTTGTGACAGCCATGGATCATTTATGGGTCCAGGAATGGCAAAACCAGCAAGAAGATCACCATTACTGTGGCCAACTATAATAAAGTTGACTTGTGTTTTATCTTAACCACTAGACCATACCTTCTGTAGCTCAGGAGAGCAAGCATCCCTTCAACTCTATCTGCTTGGAATGTTCTATAATCTTTATGCTCTTGTCCAGTCCAGTTCATTGGGTTCCATATTTTCCTTACCCCTTCCAAGTCTAGCTGAATTGCAGAGTTAAGTTTATGATTAAGAAATAAAAGCTACATAAAAACAAAAATTAAAGATGCAATAAAAGCCATGTTTTGATTTGATGAAAAGAAAAACCAAAGGTTGTGGAAGGGGGACACACATTTCTAAAATGCCACACCTTAAAATTTTGGCAAACACATAAATAGTTGTCAGAAATTATCACTATGTTTAAAAGAAAAATCCTTGGGAATTCTTCAAAGTATAATGATATAAACATGTACAATATATAGCTAGGATAGAAGGTAATACCCATATTTTGGTTGAAAAATTTAGATATGTACTATAGTTGTAAAACTACTAAATCAGCAAAATTTTAATAGTTCTAGCCAGTGTTTTAGTTTAAATAAAAAGACCACTCAATGTAGAAGACCAATGTATGATGAGAACAATGGTCTGTAGAGTGTCCCTTCACAAACTCTCCTCTTACTGCAATCCCTGGTTCAGTCGATCATTCTTGTATAGACCACTATAATTACCGTTTTACTGGTTTTTGCCAACTGTGTCTTCTTTTCTGATACATCCTACACATTATCACTACCTTAATCACCTTAAAAGTACAATTGTAATCATGTTATTCTCCTGGCCAAAAATCTTCAATAATGTCCTCCTATTTAGAAATAAAGGAAAATATCTAATCTATGTATTTGAATATTTCTTGAACTTTGATTTTATAGATATTAATTGAGTGCTTGCTATTGTTCACATATTACTTGGTGCTAGGTGGTACATTATTTTTATTTTTTGCATATTTTATTCATTATTTTCAGAGAGAAGGGCAGGGAGGGAGGAAGAAAAGGGAGAGAAGCATCAATGTATGGTTGACTTTCATCTGCCACCAGTTACGAACCTGGCTGGAGACATGGCTTGCAACCTGGTTATGTGCCCTGACTGGGGAACCAAACCAGTGACCTTTGAGTTCACAGGCTGGAACCAATCCACTGAGGCACACCAGCCAGAGTGGTGATACATTGTTTTGAATAACAGAACATCACATAGTTATTTCAGATGTAATAGCAATGTTAAATAAATTTAACTTCATGAAATACACTTACCATTTAAGTATTTTTAAAGTTATTTCCTCCTAAAAACTGAGGGAACTTTTCTTTTCCACCCCATATACCACAGTTCCCAATTGTTCTGTTTTGGAGGGACTCTCAAGTGATGAGTAAACTGCTTTGGGTATATTTCAAAATTTCCTGTCCCCAATAAAAATTAATCTGGATAATTTTTAATTATTGCATATATTTCTATTATATATATATATATATATATATATATATATATATATATAATTTTCTTTAGAACCCAAATGCAATTGCCATCTGGTATAAATGTTTACCTATTCACCCCACAGTCAACACTATTTGTCCTGGAAAAAAAATGATGTAATTAATCCTGTAATTATCCAAGTAAATAGAATTATTTTACCTTTATGATAATTTTCATTATAATTCAAAATAACCAATTTAACATGACACATTTCAGTCTCTATTGACTCATAAGTATATGGACTAGTGCTTAGTTTCTACCTCTTCCATATCCTCCTCTTCCATAAGTGGATAGAATTATTTAATACAAGTCTAACATAAAACAATTAACCCTTTAGAAACATTTACAATTTAAGTCAGAGCCATCGACTACTGTGGAAAAAGAAACACTACAATGATAGGAAGCCTACACTTAATTTAATTTTAGCATTTTTTTCTCCTTAAATAACATGTACTTAATTGTCATGAGGTAGCTTTTTGGTTTTTAGTAATAACATTTAGGGATATATTTATAGGACTGATTAGACAGGCCAGGTGAAATGGTTATAGAAATACAGGTATGCCATCTCAGAAAATTCATTTATATATAATAATCTATTTTGATATCCGAAAGCTTACAAAAAGTTTGAATTCTTCAAACTAATTATGCCTTATGTAACTCAAGCACTCTTCTCTTGGCAAAAGCAAGCTGAAGCTTATCCCTGAAGGTAATGGTACTTTCTAAGTTTAGAAAGGTACTTTTTTTTTTTTTTTTTTTAACTTTCTTCTAAGCTTAGATTTAGACTGCTGAAGAAAATGGTAACCCAAGAAACCAGCATGGTCTTTCTACATTTTTAGTGCATTAAGATTAGAACCCTAAAAGCCCATTCACCAACTATCTTCCTTTCCTATATTATTCTTGGCACTCAATTAAGACTGCTGATGTCTGCTGTGCTTTATACTTTCACATTTCAAATAATAAGTTAAGGTTATAAAATATACATAAACATTGTATAAAATAATTTTGTCACTTAACATATTTAGAAAGATGAGATTTTCATAACAGAATTTACATGAGGATAAATATGAATCAACCCTCCTTTGACAGAATCTTCAAACTCTGTGCATTATTTTATTTTATTTTATTTTATTTATTTTTTAAAGATTTATATATTATTTCCAGGGAAAGAGGAAGAGAGAGACGCAAAGAGGAGAGAAACATCAATGTATGGTTGTCTTTCACCTGCTTCCAGCTACAGACCTGGCTGGAGACCTGGTTTGCAACCTGGTTATGTGCCCTGGCTGGGGAATCAAACCAGTGACCTCTGGGTTCACAGGCCTGCGCCTTCTCGATTGTGCTATGCAGCCAGGGCTCTGTGCATTATTTTATTTTATTTTATTTTATTTATTTATTTTTTTTTTATTGTTATTGTATTACATCCATCCCCTTTTTGCTCCCCCTCTGTCCCCCTCCCCACCCACCCATTCCCCCCAAAGTCAATCCTCCCTGTTGACCATGTCCATAGTTCCTTTATACTAGGTTCTTGTCTAAGCTGCTCCCCTTTCTTGCCTCTGCCTCCCCCCTCCCCACTCCCCCCAACCCCTTTACCCCTGACCACTGAAGGCCTATTCCTTGTATTCATATACTTGGTTCTGTTTTGCTTGTTGTTAGTTTTGCTCACTATTGTCCCGTAATGAGTGACATCATATGATATTTGTCCTTCACTGACTGACTTATTTCACTAAGCATAATACTCTCCAGTTGTTGCAAAGGGTACAAGTTCCTTCTTTCTTTCTGCTATATAGAATTCCATTGTGTAAATTATTTTAAAGTCTAACGAGATCATTTGTTGAGCCACCAATACTGACAAAGCAGAAAATTTTAAATATTGGAGATGGGACTATGGAGAGAAACAAGAAAATTTCAGTTGTCTCCTGTCAGGGTCCCCCCGGGAAAGTGTCAAGGCTTGGAGCCTCGCACAGACCAGGTGAAGCCTGGAAAACCTGGAAAACTGGGTGCATATATGTGTGCCTTCATGCCTTAGCCAGTGGGCCCTGGTTGAAGTTGGGGCATGGGAACATACTTTAGCCCCTTTGAAGTTTGGTCTGTTCTCTCACCTTGCTTAATCCTATGTTGTATCAACAGCAGAGGTTTTTAAAATTTGAATACACATCCTGAGCTGAGAGAAATCTCAGTGCTCCTTTACTTGTTGCTCCTGAACAACATCCGTTTTCCTGTAATTAGCATGGTTTAGCATTTATTGACAAGCTACATGCCTTCAAGTTTACCACTTTCAATAAAAGATCTTTGGGAACAGCAAATGGGGCTTTTTGCCTGGAGCCACTGGCCAGTCTTCTCTCCCCTAGCACAAGCCTGGAAAGGCTCATTTTCATCCATAGCACCCAGGGGATCTCTGCGGGTCAGGGGCCCACCGTCTCCCATCTTACAAGAAGTTATTGACTCATCAAAACCATTCCTTATTCATCAGAAAATGATCTGTCATAAAGCAGTCCTGTCAGTACAGGAGGACACAGTGATATGTGAATTAGTAAAACTTCTAGACTTGTATTTTTCCAAGAATAAAAGTAATGTGTTTAACAATTATCCCTTCCCTAGATCCTTAAACTCAGTATCATAGCCACAGAATGTAAGCAAACTTTGGATGTTCTCCAACAGAAAAGCTATAGTATAGCTATGCTCTTTAAAAAAATACTATCTAGGCCCTGGCTGGTAGCACGGTGGATAAGGTGCTGGCCTGCGAATCCAAAGGTCGCAGGTTCGATTCCCCAGCCAGGGCACATAACCAGGTTGCAAACCAGGTCTCCAGTCAGGTCTGTGGCTGGAGGCAGGTGAAAAGCAACCATACATTGATGTATCTCTCCCTCTCTGCCTCTCTCCCTTCCCCCTCTTTCTAAAAATAATGAAATAAAATCTTTAAAAAAAAAATACTGTCTAGATATTCTTTGCTATATAATCAAATGCTCTGTGACCACACTTGTAACAACCTGCAGTAGCTGACATCAAATGCATTTATTGTTCTATAAGTCCATCTAAGCTTCTGTTTAGGTATGTTTTAATATGTTCAAGAGACAACATCTGCATCAGTGTTCTTTAAAGGTATTGACCTTTAAGAAAATCAGCTCCATTTTTAAGATTAGATTAGCTACTAAGGACTTATTAAAGAAAAAGGACACGAGGAAAAAAAAATAGTAAGTCACAGCAAACCTTTAGACCAGTTAAAGGCCATTATCTCTACCTGGGATATTAAAAAACTTAATCAACAGCAGGAGAAGTAACCCTGCTAACAACCAGACAACTCATTAGCGAAAAGCAGTTTAACTCTAATACCGAGACCAAAGTCTAATGCTACCTGCCCAAACTATCCTACCTACCCTCAGCCACCAGCAAGGAAAGAAGAAATAATTGCTTGAAAAAACAAAATAAGTTTAGTAATTTCTTACAAGGATAACAGTGGTCCAACTCCTGAGACATTACTTAGAAAGAGAAAAGGTGGAGGGGAAGACAATGCCCAGAGATTAGTATCCCACAAATGCTCTTGAGAACCCCAAAGTACCTTAAACACACAAAAATTTGTATATAATTGGAGAACAAGATAGTGCTGCTGCTTCTTTTGGTATTTTGAAGTATACTGTATTTTTATAGGCTTTGCACTTTAATGTGAAAGCATGGCATAAAAACAAGCTAAAAATAAGCTGAAATTGACACCCAAATTTTTGGGACCAAGTATCATAACTGTGAAAATAAACAGATCTATACCTTCTCTTGCCTACAATCAATCTACCTTACAACAATAAGAGAAGTAAAACAATCCAAACATGATTAACTGGAAAAGTCCTTGAAAGTGTTAAAATCTTTAGAATGGAAGGAAAAAAGGAAAAACAAGAACAAGGACTGGGAAAAGCTTTAAAAGAAAGGAGGAGAGCCCTAGCTGGTAGCACAGTGGATAAGGCCCCGACCTATGAACCCTAAAGGTCACTGGTTTGAATCCCCAGCAAGGGCACATAACCAGGTTGCAAGCCAGGTCTCCAACCAGGTCTGTAGCTGGAGGCAGGTGTAAGGCAACCATACATTGATGTTTCTTTTCCTTTCTGCCCCTCTCCCTTCCTCTCCCTCTGGAAATAATAAATAAAATATTTTTTAAAATAAATGAAAAGAGAAGAAAAGAAAGGAGGAGAATCAATGGGTGTCTTTTTTATTTGCCAACAAGCAAGTGAAAAAAGTCCATTTGTAATTTGCTCAGTTGTCTGTCTTTTGCAGGTTTGCATTCTGGCCAGAAGGGACCTCTGTCATGCAGCACATGAGCATCTGCGGGCTCTATCCTGTTATAGTAGTTCTCAGTCTAAATAATCTCAAAGACAGACTTCCTGTAGAAGTCAACTGAAACTCATTGCTGATCTGGACATGTAGATAGATGTCAAAACTGATATCTTTTTCACAGATGTTTAAGATGTGACATAACATTTTAGTTCCTATTTCTAGCTTTCAGTATGGTACCAGACATCCTAGTGTCATGATTCAAAGTCTCTTCCGATCCTGTGAATGATCCCACTGATAGCGTACTGTACTTAGTGCAATGTCATTGAATTAGGTAAGTTTTGCTAGCATGCCAACCTCCAGCACAACCTCCTTGTAAAGCTTGTCATTGTAGCTGACTGGAAAGATGACCTGTTTTAATCTCTTTAGCTGCTTAATATTGTGTGGTGTCACATCTCCCAGCTCAATCCAGCTACCTTTCATCTTTCCCACTGGCTGAGGCTATTGTTACCACTACTATCAAAACCACTGTCACCTCCTTGAGCTCTCAGTGTCCTCAGCTCAGACCACTCAATCCCACAAGCTGACCTCCCCACCTACGGCAGGAAGCTGAGCAGGTGGCAAAGGCCACTAGATTGGAGCATGGTCCTGCATCTCAGGAAAGAGCAGGAGTGTCTCCCATTGCTGGATTGGTGCCGCTGCTTCTCCACACATACACACTAGGCACTGGGCAACAATCCACGGCTTTCAGGCATCCCACTGCATTGTCTGGGTGACACATTGGTAAGCACAATAGAAATGGTGATTGTCTTGATGAAAAAAAACCTAGATTTACTCATTATTTCACTCATTGAAGCACAGTGACTTACATATAGAATGTGATAAAAAAGAGAAAGAGAGCAAAAAAGAAAGCAAGATGGCAAAGTAAGCAAGCAAGCAAGAAAGAAAGAAAGAAAGGAAGGAAGGAAGGAAGAAAGAAAGAAAAGAAAAAAAGAGAAAGAAAAACAGTGGTTGCCTAAGACAGAATGGAGAAGATCCATGAACTAACTGCAAAGGGCATATAGAAACATTTGGAGTTAATTAACATATTTCAAGTCTTTACTTTGGCAATGTAAAAAATAATCTGTATTCTATTTTTTCCATTACCATTTAGTCCCCTTGTACAGGCTCTACAGCAATCAGCACACTGTTGTCTATGTCCACAAGTCCTTTTTCCTTTTTGCTCAATCCCTCCATCCCCTTGCCTCTCACCCAGCTCTCCATCTATGAGTCTGTCCCCATTTTCTGTGTTATTTCAGTTCATTAGATTCCCATATGAGTGAAACCATATGGTATTTGTCTTTCTCTGGCTTATTTCACTTAGCATAGTGTTTTTCAGGTCTATCCACGTTGTTGCAAAGGGTAATTTTCTTTTTTAAGGCTGAGTAGTATTCCATTGTGTAAATGTCCCATAGTTGTTTTATCCACTCATCCACTGATAGACACTTGGGCTGCTTCCATATCTTGGCAATTGTAAATAACGCTTCAGTGAACATAGGGGTGCTTATGTTATTTTGAATTAGTGTTTTGGGTTCCTTCTGATATATTCCAAGAAGTAGAATTGCTGGGTCAGAAAGCATATCCAGTTTTAATTGTTTTGATGTATCTCCATACTGCTTTCCACAGTGGCTGCAACACTCTGCATTCCCATCAACAGTACAAAAGGGTTTTTCTTCATATCTTTCCAGCACTAGTCATTTGTTGCTTTATTGATAATAGCCATTCTGACAGGTGTAAGGTGATATCTCATTGTCGTTTTAATCCACATTTCTCTGATAATTGGTGATATTGAGTATTTTTCATATGTCTATTGGCCATCTGTATGTACTCTGGAGAAGTATCTATTCAGGTTTTTGTCTGTCCATTTTTATATTTTTTGGTGTTGTTTTGTAAGTTCTCTGTAAATTTTGGATATTAACTCCTTATTACCACAATCACCCACCTTTTTGGCACCAGGGACTGGTTTCATGGAATACAACTTTTCCACAGATTTTGCTGCCTATATTTTCTTCTATGATTTTCATGGTTTTTGGTATAACATTTAAGTCTTTGATCCATTTTAAATTTATTCTTTTGTGTGGTATAACAAGATGGTCTTGTTTCACTTTTCTGCACATACCTGTCTACTTTTATCAATGAAATTTATTGAATAAACTATCTTTAGCCTACTGTATGTGCTTGCTTCCTCTGTCAAATATTGATTGACTATAAAGGTGTTGGTTTATTTTGGGGTGTTCTATTCTGTTCCATTGATTTATGCATCTGTTTTGATGCCAGGACCATGCTATTTTGGTTACTATGGCCTGGTAATATATCTTGGTATTAGGCAGCATGATTCTTCCAATTTTGTTCTTTCTCTGGATTGTTGTTGCTATGTGGGGCCTTTTGCGGTTCCATATAATTTTTAAAATATACTTGTTCTCATTCTGCAAAATACATCATTAGAATCTTGATACGGATTGCATTGAATCTATAGATTGCTTTGGATAGTATGGACATTTTAATGATGTTAATTCTTGCTATCTATAAACACTGTAAATGCTTCCACTTATTTGTAGCTTCATCTGGTTTTCTTTCTTTTTTTTTTTTCAGTGTCTTAAAATTTTCTGAACACATTCTTGGTTAGGTTTATTTTAAATCTTAATTTGGCTGCTTGCTACATGAGTGCATATAGTTGTTAAAACCCATCAAACTGGCCCTAGCTGGATAGCTCAGTTGGTTAGACCATCACCTTATTACATTAAGATTGCAGGTTCAATCCCTGGTCATAGCACATACAAGACTAAACCAAGGAATGCATCAATAAATGGAAGAACAAATTAATCTCTCTCTCTTTCTTCCTCTCTCCCTTCCTCTTTCTCTTTCTGAAAAGTTGATTAAAAGTCTGATAGTACACTTAGGCTAAGTGCATTTTACTGTATGTAAATTATACCTAAAAAAGTTGATTGACAAATGAAAAATAATAATTGTACCAAATAAGTGCCAAGAAATGCTTGCTTATTTGAATAGAGAAGATAGTAGTCACTTTGAGGAGTGAGGATGAGGTTGATATTTGGATGGGGCACCAGAAGGGGCCTATGCAGGTGGTTCGCAATGTTTTATTTCTTGACCCGGTGGTGGTTAAATGCATAATCCCTTCAGTTCATTAAAGTATGCATTTGTTTTGTGTGGCTTTTCTGTGTATGTTTTATTTTATAATCAAGGGATGAAATTTTGAATTGAAAGAGATTATCACTATTACTTGAAGGCTGCCCTCTAAGGTGAAGTGTTGAACCTTATGGTCACAGATTATTAGAACTGGAAAGAACTTTGGTTGTTAACTTGTTCAACCTGTTCATTCTACAAAAAAGTACCCTAAAATTTTACTGCCTATGTTTTCCTCAAGGATTTTCATGGTGTTACAGCTTATGTTTAAGTTTTTTATCCATTTTGAGTTTATTCTGGTTTATGGTGTAAGTTGGTGGTCTAGTTTTTCTCTTTCTTCCTTTCTTTCTTTCTTTCTTTCTTTCTTTCTTTCTTTCTTTCTTTCTTTCTTTCTTTCTTTCTTTCTTTCTTTCTTTCTTTCTTTTTCTTTCTTTCTCTTTCTTTCCTTGCATGTACCATTCCAGTTTTCCCAACACCACTGTTGAAGAGGCTATTTTTACTCCATTTATGCTGCTGTCCACTTTGTCAAGTATTAATTGACCATAGAGACATGTTTTTTTTTTTTTTTTTTTTTTTTTTTTTTTTTTTTTTTTTTTTTTTTTTTTTTTTTTTTTTTTTTTTTTTTTTTTTTTTTCTGGGTTCTCTATTCTTTTCCATTGATCTATGTGTCTGTTCTTATGTCAGTACCAGGCTCCTTTGATTACAGAGGCTGTGTTCTTCTTTCTCAAGATTGCTGAGGCTATTCAGGGTCATTTCTGATTCCAAAAAAAATTTTGAAGTATTTGTTATAAATCTGTGAAATATGTCATTGTTACCTTACTAGAGATTGTGTTGAATCTATGGATTATTTTGGGGTAGTATGGTCATTTTTTTAAAAAATAGTTTTTATTTATTATTTCCAGAGAGGGGGAGAGAGACAGAGAGGGAGAGAAACATCAGTGTATGGTTGCCTTTCACCTGCCTCCAGCCAAGGAACTGGCTGGAGACCTGGCTTGCAACCTGGTTATGTGCCCTGGCTAGGGAATCGAACCAGCAACCTTTGGTTTGCAGGCCAGCACCTTATCCATTGTACTACCAGCCAGGGCCAGTATGGTCATTTTAATAATGTTAATTATTATTCCATGAACACAGTATATGCTTCCATTTATTTGTATCTTCCTTAATTTTTTCTTAATTGTTCTGTAGTTTTCTGAATATAGGCATTTTACTTTCTTGGTTAAGTTTCAGAGGCATGGAACCAAAGAACAACCTGACAGGGACCAGACAGGTGAGGGAACAAGGATAAGGAGAGAAAGAAGGGAAAGGGTCTAGTCAAGGAAGAGGTATAAATGACCCATGAACATGGACAACAGGGTGGGGAATGAATGTGGGAAAGGGGTTGTGGGGCAGGTGAGAGCAATGGGAAGAAATTGGGACAAATATAATAGAACGATAAAAAAAAAACAAGTATCCTGAGAACCTGGGAAGGTAACTCTTGATATCTCACATGAGTTGACTGCAGCTCTGAGACTACATTTTCTGACTCTCTACTATATTCTTAAGCCAGTGTAGACAATAGAACCGTACAACACTTGCTTTCCTCTAAAGATTCTTTAGCTACTTGACAATTAATGACATTAATTAATGATATTAAATGATAATTAATGAGCACATTTTATTGTTTAAAATTGCTAAACACATTGGCAGCATATTGTTCATTTAGCTACATAGGAAAAAAATATCTAAGGATTTCAATAAAGCTTACAAAGATAGTATTATCGGTAATATCTGTTTTGTTAAATATAAATGACTAGATTTTTATCATCATTCCTTTTATGACTTCACAAACTATCTTCTTCCATAGGGAAATTTCATAAAGAGCTGGAGATAGGCAATAATTTGGAAGAATATGGTTTTGAACTTAAACTAATTATTAAAGTCTCAAAATGTCATGCTGATTATATATAGTTGAAAACTTTAATTTTGTCTACATAAAGAGATTTGGTTTTGGGGCAGGTGCCTAATGTGTAGTCTTTAATGAATATCTAATGGATGTTTAAAATACTTTTATTCTCTGTTTACCAGATACAAAGCTATTTATGGTACATGTAGATTATATATGGATATGACTTGTCAAATTACTATTAACATTTTCTGTAGCCTTAGATAATGCATGAAAAAGCATAGTTCAGTACCATTCACATAAGAAAGGCCCAGTAAGTGTTAATTATTATTTTTATCTATTTGATTTCCACTTCCTAAAAGTATATTGAAGTGTCTCTCTGTAATTGTGGATTTGTCAGTTTCTCTTGCATTTCTCAGAGTACTTGTTTTATATATTTTGAAGTTATTGTTAGATGCATAGATTGATGATTTGTAGTGGAATGTTCTTTTATCAGTTTTTAAAAATCTGCCTTTGTCTTAATGATTGTTATATTGAATTCTATTTTATCTGCTATTAAATATTTCCAACACCTAAAAGGAAAGATTTGGATATTTCTGTTGAATGTTAATATTTATTACTATCCTCAAAGGCCACCAATGTTTCTTTCAGTAAAGCATGTTGACATGGTTATATTTACTTCAGCAGAGACTGTGAAACACATATCCATTTTATGCATGCTGTGATGCTGTTGTTACTTGTTTAGAGTATATATTCAATTCTTAGGATATTTTTCTTTTTTAATTAGACTTTCCCTCAGCTTTAGAATATATTGCCACCAAGTAGTGATATAGTCTCTGTATGAACTGCAAAGCATAAAATTTAACAAATTTAAATTGAAATAAAAAACTTATATATTTTAATTTTGGAAACAAAATTACTATTTTAAGACTTGAACTTAAACAAATTAGTTAATAAAGTAGAATTAAATAACCACATCAAACAAATAACAAAACTATAAGATACTTATAAATAAGTAAATTAATATTTAAACTAATCATCCTAAGCCCTGCTGGTGGCACAGTAGATAAGGCCTGGGAACCCAAAGGTTGTTGGTTTGATTCCCAGCCAGGGCACATAACCAGGTTGCAAGCCAGGTCTCCAGCCAGGTGCATAACTAGAGGTAGGTGAAAGGCAACCATACATTGATATTTCCCTCCCTTTCCTCCTTCCCCATGCCCTTCTCTGTAAAAATAATGAATTTTTCTTTTAAGTTGTGGGTTTGATTCCTGCTTGAGAATCTCTCTCTCTCTCTCTCTCTCTCTCTCTCTCTCTCTCTCTCTCTCTCTTCCTCTCTTTCTAAAATCAATAAACATATCCTTGGGTGAGGCTTAAGAAGTAAAATTAAATACCTGATAATTATTTAAATAATAATGGTTAGTTTTTGGTTTTGCTTTAAACTTAAAGGTATTTATTTTTAAAAAATATCCAATCCCTTACTTAGGTTTGCCAATGGAGATCTGGTCCAAGGCCAAGGCAGAGATGAGACTATAATTTCTCTTTGTTTAGGTTGTGGTCTTCAATCTGGTGAAATTGTGATTCCTCATTATACAAATTATGCATAGCATTATTTTAGAATGCACCAATTCTTCTACTTCCAATGAAAATATAGTATTACATACTGATGAGGTCTTGAATACATTTAAGATCTGAGAGCTATATGAAAAAATTGAGTTGTTCCAAGATTCCTATTGATTTCAGCAGTAGTTTTGAAATGGAATGATGGTCAGAATTTGGTCCAAATCAGTAAGCACTCCTGCCTCACTACACCTTAATTATGCCACTGGTAAATTCTACACAGTAAATCAACCTATCATTTACTCTCTGAACAAATTCATGTTACATCCTGGGTTATGCTGAATGACAGACAAACTGGCAATATTTAAGAAGCAAAGAGACTTTAAAAACGTGTTTCTATTTTGGAGTTCACTTTTGTCTTTACCCAAGAAACAAAGCAAAAGGAATTACCAGTGTTTGTTTTAATATTATCACTGAAGATCACTTAGAAACTTTAAATAAAGATTCCTTATAATATCCATAACTTATAAAAATAATGAATTGACTTTGTGGGGGAGTGGGTGGGTGGGGAAGGGGACAGAGGGGAGTGAAAAGGGGATGATGTAATATAACAACATTAAAAATACATTTAAAAAATGAAATATTTGGATAATGATACAGCTTTACAATGGCACCTCTTTACAGCAGAATAGTAGCTTTCATGATTTTAACTTCTTTCTGCCCCAGACTGCTCCCTACCCACTCTACTACCATTTATTCCTGTAACATCTCTATGATGGTAGTCAGAGACTTTGAGATTAAGACACTGAAGAGAATACAATTCCTTATATTGGCTACTTCTTCCAAAAGTACCCTCAGAAACAATCTTTTGTTCCTACATTTGCTCTTAGATTTGAGTAAATTATCTTAAGGAATTGATTAAATGCAATGCTAAAAGCAAATCTCCAAGTACATATCAAGTAGTCATATTGAATACAATAAATATCTCTCTGGCCTCAAGAGACAACTATAGTAGTCCTACTTTTATCCTACAACATGCAATACAAAGAATTTGTTAAACTGATTTTGTCTTTTTGCTCAGTATAAACTGCTTGGTTTCCTTGTACCAAATAAACTATTTTAAGATATATAAAGAAAAAGCCTATTTTTTAGAGTTTATTCTTATATTATTATTTATTAATTATTGTATTATTTTTCATATGGACAACTGTAAACCTATTTTTGCAGTTGCATTACATTTCTATTTTTTTAATTTAATTTAAAAATTTTTTTCAAGTACAATAGAAATACAATATTATATTAGTTTCAGGTGTACACCCCAGTGATTAGACATTATATAACTTACTGAGTGATCATACCTATAAGTCTTGTACCCACATGACACAATAAGTAGTTATTAGAACATTATTGATTATGTTCCCTATATTGTACTTCATATCCCCATGACTATTCTGTAACAACCAAATTTGTACTTCCCAATCTCCCAAAACCCCCTCCCATCTAGCAACCATCAAATGTTCTCTAAATCCATGAATCCGTTTCTGTTTTGTTTCTTCATTTATTTTTGTTTTTTAAAGAATCATTTTTGATAGATATGTATTTATTGCTATGTTATTGTTCATATCTTTCATCTTCTTTAAAAAGACCCTTTAGCATTTCATACAATACTGGTTTGTTGCTGACAAATTCCTTTAGCTTTTCTTGTCTGGGAAGCTCTTTAGTTGCCCTTCCATTCTAAATGATAGCTTTGCTGGGTATAGTAATCTTGGTTGGAGGTCCTTGCTTTTCATCGCTTTGAATATTTCTTGTTATCCCTTCTAGCCTACAAAGCTTTTGTTGAGAAATCAGCTGACAGTCTTGTGAGAACTCCTTTGTGGGTAATTTACTGCTTTACTCTTGCTGCTTTTAAGATTCTCTCTTTGTCTTTAACCTTTGGCCTTTTAATTATGATGTTTCTTAGTGTAGGCCTTCCTGAGTTCATCTTGTTTAAGGAAAAGGTTATTTTAAAGGTTACATTCATTTTCCAATTGCAAGCACAAGAAACATAAAATATTCATTCTTTAAAAGAGGCATTGCTCTGACTGGTGTGGCTCAGTTGGTTGGATGTCATTCCACAACACAAAAGGTTACTGGTTCAATTCTCAGCCAGGGCACATGCCTGGCTCGTGGGTTTAGTCCCTGGTAAGGGTTATAAAATAAGCAACTGATATTTCCCCTTTGCATGGATATTTCTCTCCCTTTCCTTCTCCCTCCCTTCCCCTCTCTCTAAAAGAAGTCTTGAAAGAGATATTAATACAACTGTAGCAGCTGAAAACCAGCAAGCTTTAAGTAATTTCACATCCAGAAAGACAATGTCTTCAGGTAGATTCACTTTTACATTTGTATTTTATATAGTGATGTGTAGTTAATAGTTTTAGACAAGCAGTAGGTAGGAAAGTGTGTGTGTGTGTGTGTGTGTGTGTGTGTGTGTGTGTGTGTTAGTGATGGTAGTAAGAAAAGTTTTATCCCAGGCACAGTGAGAAACTCTAAATGCTACCATATGGAAACGTGCCTTCTACCACAAGAGCGGAAATCTGTCTATGTAATTAAACAAAGCCTTCTCCAATTCCACAAGGAGAGGTCATAGTTTCTAGTAACCTAGTTTTCATTTAAATAATTAAGCACTGATAAAGAAAACTTTAAGACTTCATTTGATTTAAATTAAGAATCCGTGGCCCATGGTGGGACTGGGACCACTCCTGTGTAGGATACAGCCTAAATAAAGGTCATGCAGCACTCACTTGGCTTTCAAGGAGACCAAATTCAGTCAGGTAAAGTATCTTCTACCTTTCTGTACAAGATGTTCCTATCTCCTTTAAGAACTGTAACAAGAGAGGAATACTAATCTTTTCATTTAGTTCGAATTATGAAATACTGGTATTTCAAAAGTAACCTTATAAATGAAGAAATTGAGGACCAGAAAAGAGTTATTCAATGTCATATAGTGGCCAACGGTAGAACCAGGGCCAATGTAGTTTGGGGCTTTTATCTGGATGTACCACTTTAACTCTAAATTTTATTTCTTTCCAATAATAAGGAATTAAAAATAGAAGGTGAAAAAATGTTGATGGCTTTTATTGTGTTCTGATTCTATTATTCTATCAAGGTCAGAATAATATTCAAATTCTGATTAAATTCAATACAATGTTATAATAAAAGAATACTTAATCTCCTCAGAGTGAATGTCCACATTCTAATATCTAGGTTCGTTATAAGGTTAACAGAGGCATGATCATTTATGGAAATAGTACAGACTGTAAACTTCATAACTTCAACTTCAAAGGAATGAGAATAAAAATAGAAATCTCTCCTTGGATTATATCGAGACTATAAAATTTTACTGGTTTCTTTCATTGCATTTGATGATTTGAAATATATTCTAATCCTGAATATTTTTCCACATAGACATTAACTGTATAAAATATAATTATAGCCCTGGCTGGTAGCACAGTGGATAAAGGCACCAGCCTACGAACCCAAAGGTCACAGGTTCGATACCCCAGCCAGGGCACATAACCAGGTTGCAAACCAGGTCTCCAGTCAGGTCTGTGGCTGGAGGCAGGTGAAAGGCGGCCATACATTGATATCTCTCTCCCTCTCTGCCTCTCTCCCTTCCCCTCTTTCTAAAAATAATGGAATAAAATCTTTTAAAAATATATAATTAATTACATTAATTAAAATGAGTATATTATCCAGAGAGGTAAACACAGTTTTCATTCCTGATATACTGGCTTTCTGTGTTTCTAATGTAAATGCAGTTCCAAACAAGCCTTTCACTCTCTGTGTTACATGTTAATGATATTTCATATTTAGATACTCATTTGGCATCACAGAGGTATATTTTTAAATATTAAGTTGATATCTGCTCCTATTATCTGTTCAGCATGCTTTTAGCATGGTCTTGTTCTCACCAGGAGTTCTGTTTCTGTATGATCATAAGTGTTCATTATCCCATTCTAGAAAGTGAGTTTTTGAATAATGACTACATTTAGTGCTATCTCCTTTCCTCCCTTTCTTTTCAGTAGGCTGCATTGTGACATATGACTTTTAGTTTTGTATAAAGGGAACTTTTAGAGTGGCTAGTGGCACAATATTGAAAATTTTATAAGTGTGCAAACAGAATTCCCCACCAATATATATATATATTTTTTTTTTAAACAGAAAGCTTATGGTGTTATTTTGTTAGTTTTTTTTTCTTTTACAATTTATTACTCTTGTGGTGCCTAAAGTTTCATCAACTTTTTTCAAAAGATTTTATTCATTATTTTTAGAGAGAAGGGCAGGGAGTGGGGAAGAAAGGGAAACATCAATGTATGGTTGCCTTTTAAAAAATATTATATATATATATATTTTTTTTTTAATTTTATTATTTTAAAAAGACTCTACCATTTCCAGAGAGAGAGGAAGGAAGAGAGGCAGAGAGGGAGAGAAACATCAATGTTTGGTTGCCTTTCACCTGCCTCCAGCCACATACCTGGCTGGAGACCTGGCTTGCAACCTGGTTATGTGCCCTGGCTGGGAATCAAACCAGCAACCTTTGGGTTCACAGGCCAGTGCTTTATCCACTGTGCCACCAGCCAGGGATACTTTTTTAAAAGTTAAGTAAATGTGAAATCTAGAGCTACCTCTTCTATTCCATTACAGTTTAACTCCAAGAGCCACATAGCAAATGGGACAAAGAATGAGCTGTCAGTAATAAATTAGAAAAGAAATTACAAGAAAAACTCAAAACATCAGAAACAAATAGCTAGATATGTGTTTACTCTGTGGGAAGCCAAGATTTAGGAGCTGTTAGGGAAATTCACATGTATAAAAACAAATACAGCCTCAAACATCTGGAGGCATATGGGAAAAGAGGGAAAAATGTCTAACCTAAAAATGGCTTGGATATGATCTATTCACTTCAAAATTAATTGTTGAATGTATGGACTTTCAGGCATTATGCTAGGAGATTTTTCAGCCCTTAGTCACAATGCCTGCCCTTAGGAAAGTTGCAATATAGTTTAAAATGGAGGTGGCAAACTCATTTTCACCCAGGGACACATCAGCCTCATGGTTGCCTTTGAAGGACCAAATGTAATTTTAGTATTGTAGAAATGTAACTACTCCTTAACAGTTAAGCGAGCCAGGTAGAAACAAGGTGCCAGGCAGAAGGTGCCGGGCCAGATAAAACAAGGTGGAAAGCCAGATTTGGCCTGTAGGCCTGTGTTTGCCACCTGTGGTTTAAAAGCTAGAAAAAAAAAATACAAATTACTATAGCCTAAAGTCAGAATTGAGAATTATATAAAGAGAAAGACAAATGAAATGTTCTGGGGTACAAGGAAGAGAAATAAAACCCGATGAAATAATCAGGATGAATCCATGAAGGAAACAGCATCTGGGTTGAATTTTGAGTAATGAGTAGTATCTCAAAATACAGATACAGAAAAAGGGCATTTGGGTCAGAACATCATGAGCACTTCATAAGGTGTATAAAATGCTTAATTGCTACACTGTACAACTGAAACTACTATATAGGGTGTGTGCCATCAATTGACAATAACTTTGCATCTCCTTATTTCATGTGCTTCTTAATTTTGAAAAACTATGTTTCTAAGGTTATAATTTAACACCATTGTTTCAGGTGTAAATTATTAAATTCTGAGAACAACCATCATGTCAAAGGAATACAATGTTAGAGCAACCATAAGTTCTGGACTGTGTGCAGGGTGAACTGTTAAGGAAATTGCAGACTTCAATAACATCCCTTTAGGTACAGTTTACAACATGACAAAGGTGTGTGATGCTGATCCTGATGTCACCACACCAACAAGGAGAACACTTAAGGTATCCAAGGATCACATAAGCCCAGATATTGTACACAGAATCCAGGAGATCATCAATGAAGATCCAGGATGTTTACCTTGATGTTTTGAGAGAAGTAGTTGGACTGTGGATGAAGCAAGTTGCAACTGGACATCATTTTATCTTCCAACAGGATGGTGCACCAGCACATAATGCCAAAAAGGTGCAAGAATATCTCAGTGTCAATGTTCCTGAATTCTAGTCAAAGGAAATCTGGCCACCTAGTTCACCAGATGCAAGTCCTTTAGACTATTATGTATGCAGCATTTGTGAGAGAGAAGTTAATAAACAACTTCATTCCAATAAAGAGGCTGTTAAAGCTAAGATTGAAAACATGATGATGTCCATGGATAAAGAAAATTAAAGCATGCTCAAGATTCTGAAGTTGAATCAAGTCTATTATTGTAGCAAATGGAGACTTTTTAAAACAATTTTAGAAATAATGACTACGTTCATGTATTTACACATAAGAATAAATTTATTTCAAAATATAACACTTTGTGGTATGTTTTTTATTTTACTAAAATTTTGCCAATTGATCGCATGTACCCTGCATAATATGGTATGTCAACTGTAATTGAAAAAAAAACTTCAAAAAATTAACTTAAAAAAATGCATGTGCCAAGGCATGCAAGCGATAACATTCATATAACGAGGTGCAGATAATGGAGAATCCAGTTTTGCCTGAGCATGGAATTCTGACAGGAGAGAAAACTGAAAAGATAAGTTGAGACTATGTTGTAGGGGTCAAAAAAGTTTTATTTGATAGTCAGTGAGAAACTATTATATATTTTAAAGGAGTAGAGTGATTAAATGAAGCTATACTTTGGGAAGATTGGTCTAGAATAGTTTTTAGTCAGCCTTTCTCTGTTTTCATGATTTGTTAATTAATAATAGACAGCAACTACATGGACCTACATTCACTTTGCAGTGACAGATGTAGTATTCTTTACATGGTGAAACTATCATTTTCAGATAATTTGAATAAGAGAGACTGATTTCCGTACAGGTAACCCCCATATAACATGGCTATTAGGTTTAAAAAAAGTGCCATGTTATATGAATCCCTGCTTATATGGTACAAAGAACTAGTATATAAAAGGGTGTTATGTTCCAAAAAAAAAATTAAATATACTATTATATTTTTATAATTAAGAGAAATATCTTTATTAAAGCAATTTTCACCGAAAGTATAACACATTAATATGTATTAAATAATGTTTTCTTCATCATCATTACTACTAAGAACCATCAACTGAGGGCATTTTCCTTTTGCCACGATATCTTCGTCCTCTGAACTTTCTTCAGCATTATTTTTACCTCTATCCTGTACTTTTTGCAAAACCTGCTATTTTAGATTGCTTGCTTTTAGCTGATTAATTTCAAATGAGATATTTTTTGCTTTTAAAAGTTCTTATGTTACATGTTGTTCAGGGTTTCTCTAACTCTCAAACCGTATTAGAGTGAAACCATGTTCAAGGATGCCATGTTGTTTGAGTTTCTCCAGTTCTCGAACCATGTTATAGATGTGCTGTGTTATACAGGGGTTACCTGTATTTCTTGTCCCATTTTGCCACTGGAGAGAGTTGAATATATGTGTCTCTAAAGGTCTACTTGGAAGGGATTATGCCTAATCTTGCCAAAGGTAAGCAGGATGGAGAGACAAACTTGGAGAAATAGGTAGACAAAAGAACTGACCCTGGGTCAATGAGAATGTACCCAAGGCCAGAAAAGTCACTGTGTTTTTTATGGTCCCCAAACAACTGGAACATGTGCTTTTAAGCCACTGGAATTGGTGGGAAAGTGATGGAACCTCAGGTGAGAACCATCTATAGAACAAATGTGCTAGACCATGGGTGGCAAACACAAGGCCTATGGGCCAAATCAAGCCCTCCACCTTGTTTTACCTGGCCCAGCACCTTTGGCCCAGCACCTTTGGCCCAGCACCTTGTTTCTACCTGGCTCGCTTAACTGTTAAGGAGTAGTTACATTTATACAGTCCTAAAATTACATTTGGCCCTTTGAAGGCAACCGTGAGGCTGAGGTGGCCCCTGGTGAAAATGAGTTTGACACTCCTGTGCTAGACATTCCAGCCCAGCCCCAATCCCTGTGTCCAAGTAGGTCAGAGAAAAAGCAGCACCAGCCTCCTCCCCACAATGGAAAAGGACACCTTGGCTAATAGCATATCAGCAAGGACCTTTGTGGATCAAGTCACTGAGAGACTTCTCAAAATTGAGATTTCATAAAACACTCACTGCCTTCCCACAATCCTGGGGAAGTGGGAAGGGAGAACCAATAATAACTGATATTAAAACCTTCCTAGGGCCCTCATTAAAAGGACTTCAGGTCAGATATATTTTAGAAAATAATGGGACATTTCTTATATCCAGAGATTGGGATAGAGTAAAATTAATACTTGATAACATTAGCAAGAAAGCATCTCTGGTTTTGATCTACAAATTTTGACTTTTAATAGGTGGCATTAAGCTCCTTAAGAAGGAGCACTTTGTTACTTGGCTATTATAGCAAATTGAACTGGTATCTGCATACTTTGCTGAGTGCCAGGATCCCCCTTTTTAAAATAACAACAAGCTAGCCCTGGCTGGTGGCTCAGTGGGTAGGTGCCAGTCTGCAAACCTAAAGGTCGTTGGTTTGATTCCCAGCCAGGGCACATTACTAGTTTGCAAGCCAGGACTCCAGCCAGGTCCGTAGCTGGAGGCAGTTGAAAGGCAACCATACATTGATGTTTCTCTCTCCTTCTTCCGCCCTCCCTGACCTTCTTTCTAAAAATAATGAATAAAAAATTTTAAAATGAAATAACAAGCTTTGATCATTTTATTTTCATTATAACAGGTACCTATAACAAAACATCTACCTTTCAGACAAAAGAAATAGAGGATTCTACCCAGTTGACAGTTTCCCCCCTAAAATATGTCAGAAGAAACTTTACAAAATTATCCTTGATTCATCCTATATAAGATAAAACTTGAATTTCCAGTTATTCCAGAATTTTCACATATTCTCACTTCCACTCTTGCATTCAGTGACCACCACTAAAGGAAAGCCTACATATAAATACACACATTCACACTACACATGTACATACACTACACACATATATTTTAAATGATTCCTATTCCTCATACTTGATTTAATGGGGGAAATTGCTGCCCTATCATTTCCACATTGGCAAGAAGCCAATCATTAGCTCAGCCCTGCAGCATCCCTAGGTTCCTTGGTTAATGAAAATTACCAGCAAGTCTAACTATGGGCAGAAATGGAAAAGCCTTGGGTCAACAATTTTAGCACAGTTTAAAAACTGCTTTTCAGTGCCAAATGACTAGATCAGCATAAGAGCCATCTATGGGTCTTCAGCATTCTCTGATGTATAGAAAATAATATCTTGCTTAGATAGTGAATGTATGCTCTCTCAACACTTCTCTTTTAACCTCTCTATGCCATTTAAAAATATATATCCCTTTTTATCTCCCTGTCTGTCCTACCAAAGCTCCAAGTCCCAAATGTAAGCTTCTGTTCCAGATTATATATTCATCATAGCCAGTGCTCTCCATAGCCTAACACAATAAAATCAATGCAACCATGTCACTTATCAGTCTCTTTGTGCATGTGACAAAATAATGCCATCTGTGAGACAAAGTAATGTGGGGTAATGAGTCCTCTCCACCTCCTGTAGAATAGCCTAGTTTGTCTGGGCCTGCAGAGAAAATTATGAAGAGTGGGCAATCAGAGAATCAGTGCACTAGTGATTCATTTCTTAATTTATAGAAATGTGAAGTTCTTTTAAGCTGATATGTGCATCTCAACTGACAAACCTGCTATGCACATCTGCACTTTTATTATCCTTTTATTATACCTGCTAAGCACACCTGCATTTTTATGACAGAGACTGCCTGAGGCCATCAGAGCAATAGGGCCAGGAATACATTAGTAAAATTAGAAGAAATATCATCAGGCAACTTCAATGTGCATGTAAACAATTAACAGCTCACTAAGGAGAATTTCATTTTTGTGGGAGCTGGTTCTATCTTTGACAATATTTAAGCTAACGAGTTGAAGCTTCCACCATCAGGGTCAAGATAGTCTGGAAGGCTATGTCATTGTCTGACTCAGAGTTATATTTTAGCACATTTATTGTTTACTATAATGATCTACTGAGTCATCCACTTTTATTATGGTAGCCCAAACAGGAAAAACTTCACTATCTAAATTCTTTACACAATCCTGCTTCTGTAATATCCCTATCTCATTCTGCGGTATAAGTTAAATCTACTGGATGCATGTGGACATATTTTAGCCTCTGGAAAGACTTTTAGCAGAAGGGTTAGTAGTAAAACTCAGGAGCAAAAGGGCTGATCAAACAGTAAACTGGTTGCGTATTAAAAGGAATTTGTACATCCCCTCAAAAGATAATAATGATGAAAAGTTTTCAAACCCATCATCATAGTCATAATCAAGTTTAGATTCAGCAACATCATACTCTGCCCAATACATTCACTGAAGTCATTTTGAATTTTTTTATTGTTGTTGTATTACATCCATCCCCTTTTTGCTCCCCCCTGTTCCCCTTCCCACCCACCCACTCCCCCCAAAATCAATCCCACCTGTTGTCCATGTCCATGGTTCCTCTATACTAGGTTCTTGTCTAAGCTGCTCCCCCCCCCAGCCTCTGCCTCCTCCCTCCCCCCAACCCCGTTCCCCCTGACCACTGAAGGCCCATTCATTGTACCCATATACTTGGTTCTGTTTAAAAATTCATTTCAAAGAACATAGTATAAAGGAGCCATGGACATGGATAACAGGTGGGATTGACTTTGGGGGGAATGGGTGGGTGGGGAGGGGGACAGAGGGGAGCAAAAAGGGGATGGATGTAATACAACAACAATAAAATTAAAAAAAATTCATTTCAAAACCAATCATTAATTGGACATGACACTCTGAGGCAAAGTCTGCATTTTTTCAAAATAATACATTTAAAAATTTTTAAAGATTTTATTTATTACTTTTTAGAGAGAGGGGTAGGGAGAGAGACCTCACTCACATCAATGTTTCCTTCCCTTCCTCCTCCTTCCCTCCCCCTTTCTCTAGAATCACTAAGCATGCCCTCAGTGAGGAATGAATGGATGAATGAATAAATAATAAATAGTACCATCTGATATGCAGGAGAATCAGAACATAATTGAGGCAAAGAGATTTTGTGGTTCTGAACTACTGTTGAAAAATGCTGGCCTAGAATATAATTTTAACGTACGATATTGCAGTAGCATGTATTTAGTCATGCAGCTAATACTTACTGAACCCATCCTGTGTGCCAAGCACTGGGCTAGAGATACAGGCCTGGGTCAATTCAGTCTCTGCTCTCCAAGAGCTCACATCCTAATTTGGGAGAGAGATGTGTAACAGGCTAATTACACTAACATCCATAAAGTGTCACAAATTAAGTATTACTTGTGTATTGTAAGGGCCCAAATGAAGAAATGGCTTTTTGAGGGTCATACCACCAAGACCTATAGCAGCACCTGGCTGGTATCCTCAGGTATAACAAAGAATGCACAAAACATGAAAGAACATACACCTTATTATTCTCTTATAGCAAACTGTCCTTTTCCCTTGGAACAGTTAAGTTAAACAGATAGTTATACATATGATTATTACGTTAATGTTTGCCTTTCTGTCTAGACTATGAGGGCCTCAAAGAAAGCGACTTGTCTGTTTTTGCTCACCATAACCAGGGCCTAATGTGGTGCTGACATACAAAAGATGGTAGGTTATTATTTGGTGAATAATAAATTAATATATGTTTTCAAACTATAGGAAGATATTTTTATTATTTCATTGTTGTTCAATTATAATTGTCCCAATCTTTCCCCTATTGGTCTCACATGCTCTGTCCACCCACCCTCCCTTTCTCTCACAGTTAATCCCCACCCTGTTGTTTTTATCCATGGGTCCTTTATACTTGTTCCTTGGCTAGGCCTTTCTCCTTCTTTCCTCTGTTATACATCTCTCCCCTCCCTTCTGGGTACTGTCAGTTTCTTTCTTATTCCTATGTCACTGGTTCTGTTTTGCTCATTTATTTGTTTTTCTTCATTAGGTTCCACTTATAGGTGAGGTCATATGGTATTTGTCTTTCACTACCTGGCTTATTTCACTAAGCATAATACTCTCCAGTTCCATTCCTTCTGTCTCAAAGGGTAGGAGTTCCTTCTTTCAATATCACTAGCCATCAGAGAGACGCAAATTAAAACCACAATGAGATACCACCTCACACTAGTCAGAATAGCAATCATCAACAAATCAACAAATAACAAGTGCTGGTGAAGATGTGGAGAAAAGAGAACCCTAATGCACTGTTGGTCGGAATGCAGACTTTTGCAGCCACTGTGGAAAATGGTATAAAATTTCCTCATAAAATTAAAAATGAAACTGCCATTTGATCCAGCGATCCCACTGTTAAGATTATATATAACCTAAGAATCCTGAAACACCAATTCAAAAGAACCTATGCACTCTTATGCTCTTAACAGTGCTATTTACAATAGCCAAGTGCTGAAAACAGCCTAAGTGCCCATCAGCGGATGAATGGATAAAAAACTTTGGTACATTTACACAATGGAATGCTATGCAGCAGGAAAAGATTTATTATGGGATTCTTCACACAATATTGGTCCTAGAACTTCTTAGGTTTTCATTCCAATAGTTTAACCATTCCAATACATCCAACCATTCTCTGTCCTAAGTAAATGAAACTGACTTGAGCACCTCCATTACACAGGTTACACAACATATATCACAATCATCATATACCACATCATTACATGCAACACATTTTATCTTCAATACACCACATATGCTGGCACAGAACATGCATCCTACCCACAGCCTATTGTAAATGTATGAATATGTCCTTACTCATCCTGTCCTATGTTCTCCTTTCTTTCTGTACTCCTTTTCATTCCCAGTTTGTGACAATCAGTGAAAGTTTCACAGAAAATGCTGCAATTGGGTAAATTGACTGGATTCCTCTGAAACCAAACTTAGATAATTTGGTATTTTCCTCATGAGGCCCTCTTGCTTGAGAAGCATCTAATTTAGGGCAGGAGAGGTCTCTCCCTGGCAAATCACATCACAAAGAGGTCATCCCACTCCAAGGAATACATCTAAATTTCATGGGGTATTCTTAAAACTGTGGTAGTCACTGGGAAACAAATGCATATGCCAGTCGCTTTACATATAAATGCATTAAAATTGGCCATTATTTGTTAGGAAGGATATAGGGCAAAAATCAATAAAACTTTAGTACACATTTTAAAATGAATTTCAGTGGAGTACAGGCATACCACAGAGATATTGTGGGTTTGGTTCAAGACCATTGCAATAAAGAGCATATCTCTAAAGTGAGTTAAAATCATTTTCTGATAGAGGTCTTACTTCATTCATAAAAAAAAAAAAAATCCGTGAAGCTCAATAAAGTGAAGTGCAATGAAATGAGATATATCTGTACTTTAATGCCTGTGCTCAGCATGCAATTTAGCTAAACTAATGTGAACATGGTTCCAGAAGTAGTCACATACAGTATAACTTTGGGGCCTTTTTTTCCTATAACTCTCTCTGAAATCCTATAACTCTCATTGCCAATATTACTTATTAGGTACTTAATGTGTACAATATTGTACTGTCATTTAACCTTTTATGCATGTAGAAAGGGCAGCATCCAGGAGATTAAAGATTAAAACCATGACTTGACACAGGGTGAATTTCCCAGAATACTAGGGATGTTAATCTTGGAGGCAACAAGTTTCAGAGATGGGCAAGAGGTAATATGCTAATTTTCTTTCACTACTTTGAGTGAGTACTCCTATATGATGAGCGAATAGAACGTTTATTCTAGGGCTCCAAATGATAATGATTAAAAACCATTGGGAGATTACTTTCAACTCAATTCAAAAAAGAACCTTCTAATAGTCAGAACTGATTTAATACAGAGTGACCTGCTACCTCAAGAGGATAATGAAGTTCCCACTATGGAAAATAAATCTAACTACTCATTCTAAACCTAATGAATACTCAGCTGGTGAGATTTCAGAGCCATCCACTGAGGATGAGATGTCAGAACACTCATGAAAAACACCAGACATTCAACCTTGACTAAGAAAAAAGTAGTTTTAACTTAGCATACCTTCATATGAGAAGGGAACCTGTGAATTAACCCTCTATTACATAAACTATATCCAAGGAAATGGAACACTCAGGAAGCAAACCACAAATGGGCAAGGCTGAATTTCCCTCTGTAAGACTTCTTGTCTGCTGAGAGTGTCATTTCTAGTTTAATATAATCAGGGAATAATTTTGTATATGTGCAGGGGATTCTGTGAACCTATATGTGCAATCATAAACTGAAATATTGTACTAATAAACCTGTTTAAATTTATTGCAGTATTTTTTTATTGGAAGATCTCAAGCAATCTGGTTCTTTCTCTAAGAACTGGGGTAAACCCAAGGATATTCATAGAATTAGCCTGATTAGAACGGAAGTGTTGGAACTGCAAGGCAGTTTAAAGTAACTTAACTGGATGAAAAATTCCAATTCTTATCCAAAAGAAAAGGTGTGAGATTATAACCATGAAAATAAGAAGGTGACAAGGTCCAAGAGAAGAACAAATATAATATCAAAAACTGATCATAGCCCTGGCTGGTGGCTCAGTGGAAAGGTGCTGGCCTGGGAACCCAAAGGTTGCTGGTTTGATTCCCATCCAGGGCACATAACCAGGTTGCAAGCCAGGTCTCCAGCCAGGTCTCCAGCCAGGTCCTCAGCTGGAGGCAGGTGAAAGGTAATCATACATTGATGTTTCTCTTCATCTCTTCCTCCCTCCCTTCCCCTCTCTCTAAAAATAATGAATAAAATCTTAAAAAAAAAAAAAACTGATCATGATGCAATCCAGGCAAGTGGCACTGGACAAAAGATGGGAATGCTGAAATGATATTAGTACCCCGTTTTCCTTTTCTGTCAGTTCATGGCACAGAAGGCAATTCTTGCAGTTAAAGGAGCTGAAAAGAGCCAAATATGAGCAAGCTTGATATTTCACATTATGATATATGTTAGCTGTTTCATTTGACAACTCTTTCCTTTTTTTAAATTTTATTGTTGTATTACATTCATCCCATTTCACCCCCTGCTCTCCCCTTCCCAACCCTCCCCATCCCCCTCCTTGTCAATCCCACATGTTGTCTATGTCTATGTGTCATCCATGCTAGTTCCTTAACTAAACTGTTCCCCTTCTTTGTCTCCTTCTCCCCTTCCACTGCCCCCTCCCCTGAGCCTACTGAAAGTCTGTTCCTTGTATTCATGTCTCTGGTTCTGTTTTGCTTGTTTGTTTTGTTCATTAGTCTCCTGGAATAGGTGAGATCATATGGTATTTGTCTTTCACTGACTGGCATATTTCACTAAACATAAATCTCTCTAGTTCCATACATGTTGTCGCAAAAGGTTGGAGTTTTTACTTACTTTCTGTTATGTAGTATTCCATTGTGTAAATGTGCCAAAGTTTTTTGATCCATTCATCCACTGATGGGCACTTAGGCTGTTTCTAGCACTTGGTTATTGTAAATAATGCTGCTATGAATGTAAGGGTACATAGGTTCCTCTGCATTGGTGTTTCAGGGTTCTTCAGGTATAATCCTAGCAGTGAAATCGCTGGATCCAAAAGCAGTTCCAATGTTAGTTTCTTGAGGAAATTCCGTACTGTTTTCCATAGTGGCTGCACCAGTCTGCATTCCCACCACAGTGCACCAGGGTGCCCTTTTCTTCATACCCTCGCCAGCACTTGTTTGTTAATTTGTTAATGGTCATTCTGATAGGTGTGAGGTGGTATCTTATTGTGGTTTTAATTTGCATCTCTCTGATGCTAGTGATGTTGAGCATTCTTTCAGATGCTTTTGGGCCCTTTGTATGTCTTCCTCAGAGAGTTGTCTGTTCAGGTCCTTTGCCCACTTTTTAATTGGGCTGTCATCTGTCTCCCTGGTGTTGAGTCTCACAAGTTTTTTTAAAATTTAATTTGTTGTTGTATTACATCTATCCCCTTTTTACTGCCCTCTGTCCCCTTCCCCACCCACCCACTCCCCCCAAAGTCTTGGATATCAAACCATTGTCTAATGTATCTTTAGTAAATATGTTCCCATACAGTTGGTTCTTTTTAATTTTGCTGGTGTTTTCTTTAGCTGAACAGAAACTTTTCAATTTGATGTAATCCCATTTGTTTATTTGTCCCTTTATTTCCTTTGCCCTTGGAGAAGTATCAGTCAAAATACTTCTGCATAGGATATCTGAACTTTTACTTCCCATGTTTTCCTCTAGGAATTTTTCTTTTAACCTATTGTACATACCAGACAATCTATCTAATGGTAATAATACAATGACTACTGTTTATTGACTTTTGCTCATGTGTTAGGTGATTTACAAACATGTTGATTTTGAATCCTCATAACTTATAGCCCTATTTTACAGTTGGTAAAATCTAAGAATGAAGTAATCATAGAATTAAAGTTACCCAAGATCAGTTAGTTGATCTATGCTTATTTGTTGTTTTGTATTGTTTTGCCTTGATTCTTTTCATTCTGACCTTGCTAAGGTAATATTTGGAATCTGCATTTTACAACATTGCCAGGTGCTTCACATACAAATTAAATTATAGAAACACTGTATTACACTACATATCATGCCGCTTCCCTTCTGCTTGTCTCTCTCATTAGTCATAAAACAACAAACTCCCAAACAGAATAAGGAATGGGGAAGAGAAAGTGGTATAAGTACTGAAAAAGTCTGAAGTTGCAATGCATATTCTTTTCTAATAATGTATGCAAATATTGAATTCATTTGTATACTGGGCTTTTTAAAATAGCACATAGCCCTGGCCAGGTTGCTAGGTTGGTTGGAGTGTCCTCCCACACATCAAAAAACTGCAAGTGCGATTCTGGGTCAGGGCATGTACCTAAGTTGCAGATTTGATCCACGATCTGGTTACATATGGAAGGCATCTGATTAGTGTTTTCACATCATTGTTTCTCCCTCTTTCCCTTCCTTTTTCTCTAAAATCAATAAATATATCCATGGGTGAGGATTAAGTAAAAATAAAATAAAATTTTAAAAAGCATACATATCTTAGCACCTATTAAGATTCTCAAGTGTTAAGTGAATAAAATATTTTAGATAGAAATGAAACATATTACATGTGATAATAGCTTATAGAAGAGCACAAAAGAGAAAGAATAGAGGTGTACATCATATGAAAAAACAGGACCTGGGACTTGCTATGCTTTACTCATTCATAAGTACATTAGCAATTACAAATAATTCTTGAATGGCTGTGGTATTGGAAAAGCCACCAGCTGTAATAATTACAATCCAAGCTTTTGTACAGCAATTTCCCATGAAACTGCAGAAACGAGGGCTCTGTGGGAATTCCTGCCATTTACATAAGTTTAGGATCACTTTTGGTTGTAAGCAAATTTTATTTCCAGGTGCTGAACCACTGCAACCCAAAGTGGTGTTTAGTGAGAAAGAAAAGAGAATGAGATCTGCATTTTGTCTCATTTTCCCTCTGTAATAAAATTTCTCTACTATAGCCTCTAATTTCCTTCACCTATGTATCTCTACGCAAAGGTAATGCTTAAATTAAGTCAATTGGCCCAACTGGAAAATTGTGCTTACAGTAGAATCTGTCTGAATGCACTACCTGATATAGGAATTTAACATATTTAGCATGGGCAATGCTTTTCCAATTTTTTGGTAACAGACATTGCCTGAGAATCTTATAAAATTGAAGATTCTGATTCAGTAAGTCTAGGATGCATGTCTAACATCCTATGTGATGATGTCACTAGTAGTCTAAGAACACACTACACTTGTGCAAGCACTACCTCTAATTTAGCAATGGTGAAATGTGTGCCTTTTCAGTCCCCTTTTTCATTAAGACTAAGTCATCTTTTGAAGTTTTAAAAGTAACACTTTGTCATACATTCCTACTTTAGATAACTTAGAAATTCAGAAAAATAAAAGATTAGATTAATAGTCTCACCAGCCAGAAATAACTATTATTCACACCTGGCTATATTTTCTTCCAGCCTTTTTTCAATACATATACATCTAGTTTTATAAAATGCATATCTTACCATCCATTTCATTTTGATTTAACAGCCATATCTAGATAATTTCCCATTGTTGCACACTGAGTTTTCTATCAAATCTCTGAATGTTATTTCAATGCACACATATCCATCATGCAGAAGTTTGAGTGCAATACTGTGGGGAAGCTTAAAATGTGGTCCCTCCATGACCTCAGAGAACAGGTGGCTGCTGGCCAGCTGCCATAAGGAGAGAGGAAAATAGTCTGGGTCTGGAGTCCTAGCCTTCTCAAGACCCCTATGTCTGTCACAACCCTGTAGCATTTTCACACACTACCACAGCTCTGTTCCCACTGTCACAGCTTCCTCCCTAACCCTATATAATCAGCACCAAGGCTAGAGGCAGGCTGCAGCATCTCTCTCACACTGATGTACTGCCATAGGTGCTCTCCCCTGTAATGTGAGTAATAAACAGCATGCCCACATGTACTAGTCCTCCAGGTGTTTGTTTCAGAATACCATGAACACTTAAGCAGCTCCCTGGCTTGGAGCTTCTATGTTACAAATACTAGCTATCAGCCACAAAGCAAACTCATAGATGGTGAATTTGCAGAACAATGATAATTCTACAAAACCTCGAAACATGGTACATTATAAATATTATATTGATGTCATAGCTATATAGAGGTGGGACCTCCTCTAATCAAAAATGTATTTCATTTCTTCAGAGCATTGCATTTCTTTTCAAACCTAATATCCAGAGTCACCTCTTGGGCCTTTTTAGGGCCTTTCTCTCAGATCCAATGGGACAAGCTTACTTAGAGATGCAAAAGCTGTATCATGGTTGTTTTTTTTTTTTTTTTTCTCTCTGCAAAACTTGCTGGCCCTTCTTGACCTTTTCTTGGCAGGCTGTGGATCACAGCTATTTCAATTGATGGGGCAAGAGTCTGAGACTCCACTTTGCCCAGGTGTTACTTTTCATTAACACTGGGTTTATTCAAGCTGTCAGACATGCTGTTATGCAAGTGACAACTAAACAGTTGGTAGGCAACAGATACAGGTGTGCTACCAGTCTCTTGCATATGATTTGAAAGGGCTATACTTGTCATTTA
Source organism: Noctilio leporinus (assembly GCA_004026585.1). Taxonomy (NCBI): domain Eukaryota; kingdom Metazoa; phylum Chordata; class Mammalia; order Chiroptera; family Noctilionidae; genus Noctilio; species Noctilio leporinus. Next base: position 39,140 of record PVIW01010644.1, read on the forward strand.
TCTGTAATGGTGAATACTATGATAAAAATGGGCTATGTGCTATATTCTATAATATTTAATTCTGATGAGGGGCATGTGATGACATGAAAAACAAAAATTGTCCTTTAAATAAACATTTAAATAAAAGTACTCTGCTAAATGTAAACATGACAATAAATGTCTTTTGTTGTGAAAGCACTGACATGATACAAAATAATTTTTCATGATTTTAACTAAAGTCATTAACAAGATTTGGAACACTAAGTGAAATCATTTAGTGTCAGCAACACAACAAACCCACATCTAGTAAGCTAATATTCTTACACAAACACACCTATTTATTTATTTATTTAGATATTTTATTTATATAATTTAAAAAAATTTTAAGATTTTATTTCATTATTTTAAGAAGGAGAAGGGAGAGAGGCAGAGAGGGAGAGAGACAGAGAGGGAGAGAGACATCAATGTATGGTTGCTTTTCACCTGCCTCCAGCCACAGACCTGACTGGAGACCTGGTTTGCAACCTTGTTATGTGCCCTGCTGGGGAATCGAACCTGCGACCTTTGGGTTCGCAGGCCGGCACCTTATCCACTGCGCTACCAGCCAGGGCTTATTTATATAATTTTTAACAGAAAATTCTGGAACCATTGTGGATACACTGTACTGCTTTGTCCCTAAATATTTCAGTATGTTTTTTTTCTAAAATCACAAACATTCTCTTATGTAAATATATTATGTCAATTGTCTCAGTCTAGAAATAATTTATCCATGAACATATTTGTATCTACTTTTCCTGGTTCAGGATCTACTCATTGATAAATATTATATTTATTTGTCATGTATCCTTTAGCCTGAACAGTCTCACAGCATTTCTTTACCTTTATTGACCTTTACTTTTTTTTTAAAAGTACAGAACAATTATTTTGTAGAATGTTTTTAAATTTGGGTATGTCAGATGGTCCTCATAAATATATTCTATTTATGCACTTTGGCAGGAATACTATTGCTATGAAATATCCTTCTCAGTGCATGAGATCAGGAGGTACAAGATGTGGAGATGCCCCCATTATTGATATTAACTTTCCTCCCTTAGTAAACAGAGTACATGCCAAACTTATCCACAATACATTTACTGTTCTTTCACTTCAAATTAATGAATAATTTGTAGAGAAGTGTGGAAATTATGCGACTATCTTGTTTCTCATCAAACTTTTGCCCAATAATTTTTAGCATTTATTGTCAACCTTCTCACTTGATCATTATTTCTAATGAGTTGACATCTTACTGTGATAAAGAGCTTTTCTAATTCATTTAGTGATTGTGATATTTACACATGTTGATTCATATACTTTTGTTTATTCGATGGGTTAGAAACTAGGAACATCATTATTAGTTTTAATTTTCAAATCATTCCAGATTTTCCCATGTAAAATGCTTCCAGGTAGTTCCTGTGTCATTTTGATATGTCTCTATCATTCTCTGGGTACTTCCTTACTTTCTGAAACAATGAGATATTTCAGCCTTATCTTGTACTATCTGTGTCTGTGTGCCATACTCAGCCATTCTCCAAGGAATCTGGTCATTTACTTAGAGAATGGTATTTATAAATGAAGATTTGGTTCCTAGTTGTGCTCATTGCTGTTTGTTTAGAATTGCTTCCAGGCCTATAGAGGTAACAGGTATATATGCACTACCTCCAAACTCAATCCCAGAACTACAAGCTATATTCTGGTATTTTGCTTTTGCATATTTGTATCTCTGTGCTAGCCCTTTATAGCCACACCTACCCTATGGTCCCTCATATTTATTTTCCAGTCCTTTTATGATACCATCAAAAAACTGTTTCCTATTATGCTCAAAATACCTACTCACTGGCTCAAACCTAAAATACACCACTGAGCAATGCAAACTTACTAACTATAATCTAATACTTATTTTGGTGTGTGTGCACCCATGCATGTGAAACTTATAGCGATGCAACCCAATCCCTCTGAAAAGGTGATATTTCTATCACCTCAGAGAGTTTCCTTAGACCTCTTCACAGACAACTGTACTGTACTTCACCTAGAGGTAATCACGGGTAATTTTTACTATATTTTTTACTTGTTATAGAACTATATATGAATCAATTAGTATGCTCACTTTTGTGTTCAGCATTTTCCCCACATAGTATCTATGAGACTCAGTGATGTTGTTCCATGTATCAGTAGTTAGTTTCATTTTATTGCTGAGTAGTATTGCACTACATGAATATACCACAACCCCTTCTTTTATTCTTCTGATGATGGATATTTGAGTAGTTTCTAATTTTTTTTTAATTTTATTGTTGTTGTATTACATCCATCGCTTTTTTGCTCCCCTCTGTCCCCCTCCCCACCCACCCATTCCCCCCAAAGTCAATCCCACCTGTTGTCCATGTCCATGGTTCCTTTATACTAGGTTCTTGTCTAAGCTGCTCCCCTTCTTTGCCTCTGCCTCCCCCCTCCCCCCAACACCTTTCCCCCTGACCACTGCAGGCCTATTCCTTGTATTCATACACTTGGTTCTGTTTTGTTTGTTGTTAGTTTTGCTCATTATTGTCCCGTAATGGGTGAGATCATATGATATTTGTCCTTCACTGACTGGCTTATTTCACTAAGCATAATACTCTCCAGTTCCATCCATGTTGTTGCAAAGGGTACAAGTTCCTTCTTTCTTTCTGACATATAGAATTACATTGTGTAAATGTACCAAAGTTTTTTGATCCAATCATCCATCGATGGGCACTTAGGGTGTTTCCAGCACATGGCTATTGTAAATAGTCCCGCTATGAACATAGGTGTGCATAGGTTCTTATGAATTGGTGTTTTAGGATTCTTTGGGTATAGTCCAAGGAGTGGAATTGCTGGATCAAAAGGCAGTTCCATTTTTAGTTTTTTAAGGAAACCCCATACTGTTTTCCACAGTGGCTGCACCAGCCTGCATTCCCACCAACAGTGTATGAGGGTTCCCTTTGCCCCGCATCCTCGCCAACACTTGTTGTTTGTTAATTTGCTGATGATTGCCATTCTGACAGGTGTGAGGTGATATATTAATGCAGTTTTAATTTGCATCTCTCTGATGACTAGCAATGTTGAGCATTCTTTCATATGCCTCTGGGCCCTTTGTATATCTTCCTCAGTGAGTTGTCTGTTCAGGTCCTTTGCCGATTTTTTAATTGGGCTGTCTGTCTCCCTGGTGATGAGTCGCATTAGTTCTTTATATATTTTGGAGATCAGACCCTTGTCTGAGGTATCATTGGCAATTATGTTTACCCATACAGTTGGTTCCCTTTGAATTGTGCTGATATTTTCTTTAGCTGAACAGAAACTTTTCAATTTCATATAGTCCCATTTGTTGATTCGTTCTTTGATTTCCTTTGCCCTTGGTGAAGTATCAGTAAACATATTTTTTGCATGGGATATCCAAAAGTTTACTGTCTATATTTTTCTCCAGGACCTTTATGGTGGCACTCCTTAAGTTTAAATCCTTTATCCATCTTGAGTTTATTCTGGTGTATTGTGTAAGTTGGTGGTCTAGTTTTATCTTTTTGCATGTTGCTGTCCAGTTCTCCCAACACCATTTGTTGAAGAGACTGTTTTTACTCCATTGGATGTTCCTTCCCCCTTTATCAAATATGAGTTGACCATAGAGTCCTGGGTTAATTTCTGGGCTCTCTATTCTGTTCCATTGATCTATATGTCTATTCTTATGCCAGTA
>PVIW01010645.1:0-42851 GCA_004026585.1 Noctilio leporinus
GAGGGAAGAAGGGAGGGAGCTGGTTCTGGGGGCTGACAGGCACGAGAGCGGATGTGTGCGGTATGGGGGGGTCAGGGGGGTCTCTCCGACGAGGTCCGGAGAAAACTGAAGGGTGGGGGTCTCTTTCAAGATCAGGGAGCTGGGGGACTGGCCGCGCCACTGGAGGGACGGGACCCCCTTGTTTGCTACCCAGGGCGGAGGGCCGAGCCCCCCAGACCCTGCTCGGGGCGGGGGGGCCGGAGGTGGGAGGCGGAGGCGGCCGCTAGTAGGGGCGCGGGGGGCGGCGGGCACGAGCGGCAGCGGCGGCGGGGATGGTGGTGGCTGCTGGCCCGAGCATCTTCTTCCCGGAGGCTCCCACAGCGGCCTGGCCCCGCCCACTCGGGAGAGGCCACGCCCTTGCCGGTTAGGGCCACGCCCCTCAACACCCCATTGGTTTGCCCTTGAAGCCTAGACCATGCCCCTATAGGTTGGCCACGCCCCTTCCACAGCTGCCGGAGGGACCCAGCTCCCCCAAGCTGCGAGGACCCTGGGCTCCAGCGCACACCTTCCCCAGTCCTCGCCCGTGAAGAACGTTTATTGAGCACTTACTATATGTCAGGTCCGGTTCTAAGAGAGCGCTTCACAAACGTTATCACACTTAATCCCCAGAGCGACCAACTCTGTGAGGTACTCTTATTATCCTCATTTCAGCAGTAGTGACTTGACATCCCTGGGTCCAGATAAGAAATCCCACGTCATGCGTCTCTTACCCCTGACAGCTGGGAAGCCCTTCCTCAAGTCTGTCATCCATTCCTTGAAGGATTTACACAGGGTTACTGCAAAGTGTCAGGGGATTAATTCAATGAACTCCTGATTTAAAGCATGTAACTCTGAGCCTAGCACCCAATTCAATCGACACATATTATGTGCCAGGCACTATCCCAAACACTGGGATACAAAAGAAAATGAAGAAGTCTTAGACCTTGTAAAGTATTACTCTTCATGCTGTTAAGAAAAACAAATTTTCCCGTGACAAAGTGGAGGCCCCTGGAGCTTGGAGTGCAGGCTGTCCAAGGGCACACAGGTAGACAAAAGGAAAACTGGGAGTTGAAGGCAGGACAAGCTTAATTTCAGAGCCTAACGTCATTGGAAGGATGGGAGTCTTCCCTTGAAATTGATCATTACTAATATTCAATGTTCTCTGATACATGAGTTGTCTTCTCCTTGGATTCCTAGCCACCAAGGGTTCTTTCCTTCCACGGTAAACCAGAGGCAAGATTAGGTTCAGAGGCGGCCTGGATGGAGGTGATTGTGGCAGCTGGAGGGCCCCTCCCTCTGCTCCATCCCACTGCTGCCTCCCTTGCCGTGCTCTCAGGTCCCCAGGATGAGGAGGGTAGCAGATGGCCTGGGGTGGATGGGGTGGCTGCCCATCTGTCCCCTCCCCCCATTGTCCCCAGAGCCAAGGGGGATGGTAGGGGGTTGTGGTCCACTGCAGTCTGGATCCTCCCCCTTCATCTTCCTGGAGGGAGCTGAGGAGCTGGTTGCCATGGATATGGAGAAGAGGGAAGAAGGATGCAGGGAGATACTGGGGTCAGGTTGAGATCCACACCTTAGACCCTTTGAGTCACACCTAGTCACACCACACAAGTACCTATCCCAACATTCATGAAGTTGGGTGTGAAATGTCTCCATCCCAGACACACAGGTCCTCTTGCAGACACACAAGTATGCACTCAACAGTTTCACATAGGCACACACACACACACACACACTCATAATAATGCACAATGCACCTTCAGTTATGTGGACCCAAAGGAACACATAGGCTTTTACACACAAATAGACACACGCATGTCTGACAACTGTGCAACTGAACAATTGCACATATTCAGAGACAAACAACTCCACACTTGGACACACACACTCTGGCAATTACAAGTACATTATCACAGCCACAAAACACGCACAGCCTATGTTACATAAGGTATAAATGTCAGTGACATGTGATATATAGACCGGCAAACAGACTCAATTGTGTCTTCCATACAAATTGGGTGATCACACACATTTAGATACATGGGCCACGAAGTCTAATGTACACAATACATGAGACATCCCAGGTCACTCAGCAACATGCACAACACACAGGGAGTCTCATGTGCTGTTGAGCCCCAACCCCCAAGTCATGCCTGCAACCCCAGCTCCAGCCCCCCCCCAACCCTTGAGTTTGGACACACACAACAGTGCGGTCGGTCATGCACTCACACTCACACACAAACACAAGCCTCCTAGATATTTTTAAACCCAGGCTAGTTCTGCTACTATGGCAACCGCCCCAAACCCATTGCCATAGCAACCTAACGTCAGTTTTCCAAGCACCAAATCCTGGGGGATTGCAGGGCCCCAATCAGAGGCCGGTGGAGGGAGCTGCTGCACCCTCTGCCATCATCCATGCCACCCCAGTACCCTCATCCCGGAGCTTCAGGGGAGCAGCCATCCGGGGCTGGGCAGGGGCTGGAGTCAGGGACACAAGAAAGTCAGACTGAGCAGGGACAAGAGCCACTTTCAACTTGGTTTTTGCTCCTGCTCACCAGAGCTTTATGGAGGGGCTCATGGGACAAAAAAGTCAGCTTGCATCTGGACACACACAAGCCTGGGTTCAAAACCAGGCTCTGCCTTTTTCATGCTGTGTGACTTGGGCGTGACCTAACCCTCTCTGAGCCTTGCGTTCCTTAATTTGGAGAATGGTGCTGCTGTTGGTGTTGAAATGAACATTCCAAAGGACTATTGCGCTCCGTGGTGAAAAGCCCAGGCAGACCTGCATCCAAGTTCTGACCCTCCCACTTTCTAGCTGTGTGAGCTCCGGAAAAGGCCTTCCTCTCTCTGTGACAAAGTTGGGGGTGCAAATAGTAGCCTAGTTACACAGGGTTGTTGGTAAGATTTCCAGCAAAGGGGAGTAGTCACTAACCTAATAATTTTGCATGTATCCCAACATATTTAAACCTTAAATGTGGCCTTAGGGGCGGGTACTATTATTATTCCTGTTTTGCAGAGAAGGATATTGAGGCTGAGAGAGGCTGCCTGGGATCAATTACACAGCAACAAAGTTCTGAAGCATGGGATCTGAATGGAGTGACACATCTGCAGCCATTTCTTTCTCCTGCTTCTCAAAGAGGGCAGGTGGAAGAAGGGTGATAGAATGGTGGACTCTGGGACATGCTTTCCAGTGTGCAAAATAGGAATTCAAGTGATTCTGCTGGCTGTGGTGTTGAAGGATCTATGAGGTAGCTTGCATCTGGGAGCTCCAAGGATAGTCTGGCACACCTGAGCACTCAGTGTAGGTGGGGAGCAAATTGGGAGGGGCAGGGCAAGTGGGAGGTTGGCAGGGGCTCCAGCCCTGCTTTTATTTTTCCCAGCCCAGGGACCTCATGCGGGAGCTTTTTCCAATGTGAGCCTCAGTCTCACTATCTATCAACTGGGTGGTGAGGAAGAGCAGGTGCAAAGGCCCTGAGGAGGTCAAGAGGCAAAGGAGGTAAAAGGCAGGTGCAAAGGCCCTGAGGAGGCCAAGAGCCAAAGGAGGTAAAAAGCATTTGGCATGGGCTCCAGTGAAGAGCTGGTATTAGTGCCATCTATCCAGTCTGTACATGGGATTTAGGAGAGGTAGGGACTGTGTTGTGCAGGGTTTTGCCAATGTTCTTGACCCATGACCCACAGTAAGAAATATACTTAATCATTATTCAATGAATCTAATGCTGAAACGAAGGTTTTATGGAATCATACTCTGTCTATATTTTAGTCTATCCTATGTCTACCCCCTGAGCCCAGACACTGATCTGTTCTGTTCTTTTGAAAAAAGGTGTTGGTTGATTTCACAGTCCACTAGGCAATGGTGACAGACAGTATGAAAAACCCTGGTGATGTGGCTACAGGTGGAATCATGGAGTTGCTGAGGGATTTTAAGCAGGGGGGTGACATGGGCACCAAAGGGGTAATGGAGGGGAAGGGTCGTGATGGGAGCTGGGGTGGAGCCAGGACAGACTCCAGGGAGAAGGGGTTCTTTGCCTGGATCCCAGCAGGGGCAGGGGAGATGGAGAGATGGGATCAGAAGCCAATACATAAAGCAGTTAACTCAGTGTGCCACACAATGTATTGCAAGCATGAGTGTCAACGCTGAAGGCAGATTTTCACTCATCCATCTAACAAAAATATTTATTGAGCACTTACTTATACCATGTGTTGGGCATTGTTCTAGGCACTGGAGATACAGCAGTGAACAAAGAAGACACAAATTCCTACCACCTGAGCTCATCTTCTAGGGAGAAAAGACAATAAATGAGCAAAAAAGTAAAACCTAGAGTATGTTAGAGGCTTGTAGGTGCTGTGGGGAAAAATACATCAGGGAAGCAGGGGAGAAATTGGGGTAAAATGGGTAAAGGGGTTGTAGTTTTGAGTAGAGCGAACAGTGAAGCCCTCACTGAGGAGGTGACATTTCAGCAGAGACCTGAAGGGGGTGAGGCTATGTGGATCTCTGGGGAAGGAGTTCAGGCAGAGGGAAGAGCAGGTGCAAAGGCCCTGAGGCAGGAGTGCACCTGGCATGTCGGAGGAAGAAGGAGGAGCTCAGGAAAGCTGGAGATTGAGATGGATGAGGTCAGAGAGCTGGGCAGGGAGCCAACTGTGTCTGCCTTGAGGGCCACAGTAAAGACTTAGCTTTGACTCTGAGTGAGATGGGACCATAGGAGAGTTTTAAGGAAGGATGTGAGTTGATTTCAGTTCCACGTCAAGATCCTTCTGGCTGCATGTGAACACTATGCCAGAAGGGTGGGGTAGAAGTAAGAAGCCCAAGGAGGAGGTAATCTTGGCCATCCTGGTGAGAGGCACTGGGGTTTGGACCAGGGTGATGGATGGCAGTGAAGGTGGGGAGACATCACTGGAGTCTTGGTTCTTCCACATGATTTAGGGCAAATCATTTCACCCCTCCTGAGTCTCAGGTTCCTCATTTACAAAGGTGGTGGGGGTTATACTAAATACTAAAACACTTGCCTCTTAGAGCTCCTGTCTGGTGTCAGTGTGATAGAACTGAGATAGAGATTTGGGCATAGAATGTGGGCTCAACAAATATCACCTGCCATTGTCACCGATATTATCCCCCAGGATCCCAAGCCAGGAAAATATTGTGTCCTGCCCGACTCAGGGAAGAATGGGCTTCCTGGAGGATGAAGAAGAGAGGGGTTTGACTTTGCATAATGATTGTTTGTATATCCGATCCTGGGGATGTTTGATTTTAGTGTATGTGCTGCCCAATCAAGCGCCCAGGGATTGTGTCAGAGAATCTTGGAGGAAAAATCTTTGCACTGAGGGGACTTTTAGGGGCCTTTTGTTCCTAACAGCCTTTTCGTAGTATAAGGAGATGGAGGTTCAGAATGGTTTTATTGTGCCCAGGAGCCCACAGTGAGTTGGGGGCTGAGCCAGGGCTAGAATCCATCCTGTCTGCTGTCTCTCAGGCCTGTGTTCCCAGTCCTGGCTGCCTCCTTGGTGATTATGGCATCTGACCACATCCCCTCCCCCCACCTCAGCCTTAATATCTTCCTATGACTTCCTACCGCCTCTGGGATCAATTCCAAACGCTCCCGGTTGCTCAAGCCAAAAACCTTAGATTCGCCCTTGACACCCGCTCTTTGCCTCACACCCGTGTCCAGCTCATCAGCAAACCCTTTCTGCTGCACCTTCGGATTCCGAGTTTGACCCCGTGTTGCCGCCTATCAATACCCTCAAGGTCCAGGCGCCCAGCTGCTCCCCTTCGATGCTCACAGGAGCCTCTTTCCTGTGCTTCCCATTCCACTCTTGCCCATTGTTTCAAAGCCAGGCTTATTCTTTTATTTTCTTTATTTATTTATAGAGAGAGAGGAAGGGAGGGAGAAAGAGAAGGAGAGAAACCTCAATGTGTGGCTGCCTCTCATGAACAACTGAAACTGGGGACCTGGCCCACAACCCAGGCATGTGCTCTGACTGGGAATTGAACCGGTCGCCTTTCAGTTCACAGGCCAGTGCTCAGTCCACTGAGCCACACCAGCCAGGGCCAGATTAATTCTTTGAAAAAGCAAATCGGCCCTGGCTGGTGGCTCAGTGGATAGGCACTGGCCTGCGATCCCAAAGTTCGCTGGTTCGATTCCCAGCCAGGGCTCATAACCAGGTGGCAAGCCAGGGCTCCAGCCAGTTCCGTAGCTCTAGGCAGGTGAAAGGCAACCATACATTGATGTTTCTCTCCCTCTCTGTCTCTCTCTAAAAATAATAAATAAAATCTTAAGAAATAAAATTAAAAGCAAATCAGCACATATACATTGTGTTGTATGCAGAAGAAAAAAAAAAGTTTTTTAAAGATTTCTGCAAGAACTTTGAAGAAATGTGTAGATTTCCTGCCTTAGGTTTGTGGAGGGAAAAGGAGCTTTCTGTGCACCTTTCTGCAGGGTGGGGCTTTACAAATATTATAGATGGGGAAACTGAGGCATAAGAGGTTGAGTCACTAGCAGCAGAACTAGGACTTGTGCTCTGACTTCAAAAGCTACCCCCTTAATGACTACCACCCTGCCTTCCTTTCTCACATTTCTCTTCTCAGCCAACTTTCCCCAAGGTGTGCACCATCACCCGTCTCCCTCTGCCCAATCTAGATCCTTTTCTAGCTCATCACAATGCATAGGGTTGAGCGGATTGTATGCAATCATCTTAGGTTGAATTTAATTTTAGTAACTTCTCCCCTGCGTCTTCTCCCATCCCATACGAACCCATTCTAGGGTGCTGAATTCTTGGCTCCCAACCCCTTTTCTATCCTTTCATTAACATCCATGTAAAGCCTGAAAGTTAGTTTGGTCTTATGTGGTTTTGAAATGTGCAGAAATGGCCGTGGCTGGTGTGGAATGAGTACCGACCTTTGAGCCAAAAAGGTCACCAGTTCGATTCCCAGTCAGGGCACGTACCTGGGTTGTGGGCCAGGTCCCCAGTTGGGGGCGGGTGAGAGGCAAACACACATTGAGGTTTCTCTCCCTCCCTTTCTCCCTCTCTCTAAAATAAATAAATAAGTAAATAAGTAAATAAATAAATAAAATCTTAATAAATAAAAATGCAGAAATGTTTTTGCGCTACAAGCCTATCTTTCTTTCATTGTGCTTTCTGAGCACTCTCCACAGGGCTCTGCTTATTTCTAGCTCACAATAAATGAATCTGAAGAGGACTCGAGAGGCTGCTTGAAGCCTGGGCTGCTCACTAGCTGGGTGCCCTGGGGCAAGTTACTTAACCTCTCTGGGCTCCAGTTTCTTCATCAATGAAATGAGAGGTGTTAAGTGATGGTACCTTCCTCTTACCGGATCCTTGCAAGCTGGCTTTGTAAAGCCTTTAGCACCAGGCATTGCCTAAGCGTGGCACTGACTTCTTTTATGTTGCTGTGTGGTATTCCATCATACGCGTACATTCTGCGTTCTACTTCTCAACCCCTGATAACGGACGTCAAATTCCCTCCAACTCTTCACCACTTACACTGCCCTCCATTGCTCATTCTCATTCGTAACCTCGTTTACGAGCCTGTTGCAGCGTCGGGAAATTGGGTTGTCAGGCACCCTCACATTTAATTCCTCCAAAATATACCGCCAGATTGCTCTCCGGAAAGGGCGTGCTCAGCTGTACTCCTACTATCGGTGACGAATGACCCGTTCTTCCATATACTTCTCTAGAACTGGGTGTTCTTAGACTGTCTAATTTTGGCCAGTCTAATGGATGTAAAAGTATTGCATTATGTACTCTCTTATGTAGATCAGTTTAGCACTTCTGGGCTTTAGTCTTTGTCCCCACCCAGAATTACTAAAAATGAACACACGCTTCCGTGTGTGTGTGCGTGCGCGCATGGGCACACAAACCTTTGAGTGCTAACCCTTTAATGTTTTAGCCCCTGTCACAGTAAACAAGGGATCATAATAGTACTTTTCTCCCATACTGTTAAGAGACTTAATGAGGTGACTACGACCCGTTTATTGTTTACTGTGTAACAGGCACTGTGCCAAGCACTTTGCATGCATTCATTCATTCCTCACAACAACACTATGAGGTGCATGCCGCTGTTATCCCCATTTTACAGATGGGAAAACTGACACATGGAGCAGTTGACTGTAAGAATCAGAGCTGGGATTCAAACCCTGGCAGACAGGCTTATTAACCACCTTGCTGCTTCTCACTGAGCTGATGCAGGAGGAGCCCACAGCCATGAGTGGATCCCCTGTATTATCACAGCTTTAACAACCAGACAGGACAATCCAGAGGGGTTTGAGCATGTTTGCTGATCGCTTCAGCAAGTTTGATCATGGATTTAGCTTTTGGGTCACTTTATAGGCATAATAATAATAATAATAGCATCTTGTATATGTATAGATATAATAATAATAATAACAATATACATATACAATCTAAATCATGTTAGAGCATGTAAAATTTGGAAGGGACTCAACTGGGCCCTGTGTCCCTATCTGTAGTCCTATCCTTTTAACAGTCCTTCTGCTTCCTAAATCAAAGCACTTGTAGCTATCACAGTTAGCCTCCTTCCCCGCACCCACCAGGTACCAGGTTCCTGTCCCCAGCTTTTATGTGAATGAGATTGGTGGACAGGTGTCATCTTACTCTCCACTGAATGTGTCTAGACAAACGCACACACTACAGTGAGGCTGTGCTCACCCTAAGTTTAAGATCACTCACATCCGTCCACTCGCCCATGCTCCTGAGAGAAGCATGTTTCACAGCTTCTCCTTCCTTCGACCTCCACCACCTTCTCCCATTCTCATTCTCACCCTTGATCTTATTTCTACCTCACAGAGAGAAGAGAGGGCGCCAGAAGAGAATTTCCACAGGATTCCAGGCCATCAGACCCACCATCTGCACCTGAGCCTCTCCGGGTTCTCTGCCTGTCCTCCTGTCAGCAACAAACACTCCGTTTCCTCTTGTGCACACCGCATTCCATCCTTTCTGCCCCGTTTCCCTCGTTCCTGCATTATCATTCTCCCCTCTCTTCTCTATCATTCCCGTTGGCATAAAAACATGCGCTGATACAAATATGCTTTCTTACCTTGTCTAGCTACAGCTCCAACACTTTGCTGTCTTTTATAACAAAACCCTACAGGTTGCCAGCCAGGTCTCCAGCCAGGTCAGTAGCTGGAGGCAGGTGAAAGGCAACCATACATTGATGTCTCTCTCCCTCTCTATCTCTCTTCCCATCTCTCTGAAAAATAATAAATAAAATCTTTAAAAAAAAAACAAAAAACCCTAAAAAAAAAGAGACCCATACAAAGGTCTCCAATTTCTTGAATCACTCCAGTCAGGGTTTGGCTCCACCACTTGGCCAAATCAACTTTTTAGGATACCAGTGACCTCTGTGTGGCTTGGGCTCATAGTCCAGTGACCCGCCCTCGTGTGACTAGTCTTGTCACTGATGGTCACACCCTTTTCCTAGGTTTATTTGCTTCCCTTGGCTTCCAAGACACCCCACTCTCATAATTTTGCTTCACTCTTAGTGGCTGTTCCTTCTCAGTCTCCTCTGCTGTTGCTTTCTCATTTTTGGTTTTAAAAAAATATTTTATTTATGAATTTTTATATTTTTATTTATTTAATTTTTAAAAGAGTTTATTCATTATTCTCAGAGAGAGGGAAAGGGAGAGAGGCAGAGAGGGAGAGGGACATCAATGTATGGTTGCCTTTCACCTGCCTCCAGCTACGGACCTGGCTGGAGACCTGGCCTGCAACCTGGTTAGGTGCCCTGGCTGGGAATCGAACCAGTGATCTTTGGGTTCACAGGCTGGTGCCTTATCCATTGTGCTACCAGCCAGGGCTATTTATTAATTTTTAGAGAGAGGGGAAGGGAAGGAGAAAGAGAGGGAGAGAAACATCAATGTGTGATTGCTTCTCATATGCCCCCCAAATGGGGATGTGGCACACAAGCCAGGCCTGTGCTGTGACTGGGAATTGAACCTGTGACCCTTTGGTTCGCAGGCTGGCACACAATCCACTGAGCCATACCAGCCAGGGCTCATTTTGGGGTTTTTAAACATTGGAGGGTCTTGGGGCTCCATCTTTGGTTCTGTTCTCTTTTTTCTCTTCATCACTCCTTTGGTGATGGCCTCTCAAATTTCTGTATCTCTTTAGGTTGGACCTCACCCCTGAGTTCAGATTCTGAGATTCACCCATCTTTTTAACACTTACATTGGGAAGTTAGGTTCTTCAACATGCCTGAAAACTAACTCCTGACCCCACTTTCTGCTGCCCTCCCATCTAGTCTCAATAAAACTTCATCTTGGCAGCTTCCCAGATTTAAAAAAACACCATGCAATCATTTTTAACTTCTCCCTCCCAACACCTAACCCATCAACAAGTTCTGTCAGCTCTACTTTCAGGATATATGTAGATTCTAACCACCAATGTTACCACCCTCGGAAAAGCCACCATCATCTCTCATTTGAATTACTTCTTTACTCATTTGTTTAATTTTTAAAAAAGTTTTATTGAAATGAAAGCCACATCTAAAATTAACTATGTTCAAGGGTACAAGCCAAAGACTCTTAGAACATTTGAGATGTTACGAAAGCATCATCTCTATTTAATTCCAAAATGTTTTCATCATCCCCAAAGGAGACCCCACACCCATTAAAGAGTGACTCCCCATTCTTACTCCCTCCCCACAGTCCCTGGAACCGCTAATCTGCTTTCTGTGTCTGTGGATTTGCTTACTTTGAACACTTCATACAATGTGTGACCTCTTGTGTCTGGCTTCTTTCACTTAGCATAATGTCCTTCAGGTTCATCTGTGTTGCAGCATAGATCAGAACTTTAGGCTTTTTAATGGTCGAATAATATTCTATTGCATGGCTATACTACATTTTGGTTATCCATTCATCTCTAAGTAGACATTAGGATGGTTGCCACCTTTTGGCTATTCTGAGTGGTGCTGATATGATTCATGTATAAGTATTTGTTTAAACATCAGTTTTCAATTCTCTTGGGTGTGTGGAATTGTTAGGTCATATGGTAATTCTATGGTTTATCTCTTTGAGAAGTTTCCAAAATGTTATTTCATTTGAATTATTATTATTATTTTAAAAGATTTTATTTATTATTTTTAGAGAGAGGGGAAGGGAGAGAGGCAGAGAGAGAGAGAGAGAGAGAGAGAGATCAATGTATAGTTGCCTTTCACCTACCTCCTGCTATGGACCTGGCTGGAGACCTGGTTTGCAACCTGGTTATGTGGTCTGACTGGGAATCAAACTAGCGACCTTTGGGTTCACAGGCTGTCTTCTTTTCCACTGTGCCACCAGCCAGGGCTATTGGTTGATTCTTACATGTGCCCTGACTGGGTATCAAACTTGCAATCTCAGAGTATTAAGTCAAGGCCCTAACCAACTGAGCTACCCAGCTAGGTCCTCCTCAGTAGTCTTAAAATACATCAGCATATTTTCACTTCAGGGCCTTTTCCTAGAATGCTCGACATCTGTACCCATGAGACTGGCTCCTTCACTTACTTCAGATCTTTGTTCTAAGTCAGCTTCTCTGAGACAGCTTCTCCTGAGAACCCTGTCTCCTTCGTTCTGCTTTATTTTCTCCACAACAGGTATCTCTACCTGACACTTACTTATTTATATTTTATGGTTTGCCTCCCTTTTACCAGGGCATGAGCTTTTTCTGTTTGTTCACTGATACCGCCAGCACCCTGGAAAGTTCCCGGAACACAGCAGGTGCTAAATAATGTTTAATAAGTGAAGGAATGAATTAAACTCTATTTATAGATGGAGAAAGTGAAGCTCACAGAAGAAGCATGATTGGTGGGAGTTCCCCCAGCTGGTAAGAGGAAGCCTTTTCTCATCCAGGTCTACCTGACATAAAACACAGATTTTTAACTGGACTACATTGTGAATTTTATATCTAGGCCTCATCACAATCCTAAATGTTAGTCTTTTAGCTGTACTCAATTCTCAGGCGGGAACACTCAAATCCAGAGAGGAAAGGGGCCCCACAGCCAGTTGGCAGCAACATTAGGACTGGCTGTTGCAGGGCAGGACTTTGCAGGATTTCTGTTATTAGTCACGGGCACGCAGTGGTCACTCAATACATGAGGAATGACTGGTGTTCAGGGTGGGTTTATGGTAAGGTTCCTAGAAACTTCAGGGCCCATGATTTGCATAGGCCCTTCCAAGACCTTACAAATGTGTGTTCTTATGGTCTGACGTTTATTTATTTATTTTAAAAGATTTTATTTATTATTTCCAGAAGGGAAGAGAGAAAGGCAGAGAGAGAGAGAAACATCAATGTATGGTTGCCTTTCACCTTCATCCAGCTACCGACCTGGCTGGAGACCCGGCTGGTGGCCTGGCTGGGAATTGAACCAGTCACCTTTGAGTTCTCAGGCCAGCACCTATCTGCTGAGCCACCAGCCAGAGCCTTACGGTCTGATGTTTAAAGGATATTGAAAATGTAGTTGGTTACTACCACTGTCTTTTTCCAGTTCCCTTCCCCCTGTTGTACTTTTCTTGTCCATCATGGTGCTGGAGTGGTCTTAGGCATTTATTCAACCGAGTGAGGGGAATTGGAGTTGAGGATCCATTTAGATGGGGTTTTGTGGGATATTTTGATGGGGCTCAGAAACACTTTCAGATATACTTACATTACCTACCGAGTTGTCACAGGGCAGAAACAGCTTCCAGGAATGCTCCTCTTGTCCAAGGTGCTAACTCACTAGGTGCAAGGCCAAAGTCTATTGCGGCATGCCCTGTCCTTTAAGTGGCTCAGTCCAGGAGCACATGCACAAGGGAGTTGATCAAGAATTTAAAGAACAGAGCCAGAAGCTAGCCTGTGGAAACATTTTCCAGGGCTTACCGCTAACATTTAAGTTAAATTTCCCGAAAGTTTTCACAGATTTCCCCTAAATTTAGATGGCATCACCAATATTGACTTGTAAAGCTGAAACTTAAAAAAAAAAAAATGATAGCGTCTAAAAAAAAGTTCCATCAACCATGCGAGAAGGAGGGTACTTTGCTTTTCTCTCTGGAGTTAAGGATATTGTGAAATAAGTATGAGAAGCCAAAAAAGTAGGAAACATATCACGAAGGTTTTTCAGGCAGTAAATTAATAAAAACATTACGTGATCATCTTTTGGGGTTTTTGCAATGTTTGCGGTATTTGTCAGCTCTTTGAAATACGTAATTTGTTTTTGCTTCATGGGCCAAGTTAATCTTCATGTTCATACCCAATTTTGTGTTTGTGATTTTATATTCCTTTTCTTTCTTTCTTTTTTTTAAATATTTTATTTCATTACTTTTTAGAAAGAGGGGAAGGGAGAGAGGCAGAGAGGGAGAGAGACATCAATGTATGGTTGCTTTTCACCTGCCTCCAGCCACAGACCTGACTGGAGACCTGGTTTGCAAGCTTGTTATGTGCCCTGGCTGGGGAATCGAACCTGCGACCTTTGTGTTCGCAGGCCGGCACCTTATCCACTGAGCCACCTGCCAGGGCCTATATTCCTTTTCTTAAAGGACGCTCTCCTCATTCTATAAGCTCCTTCCGACCTGTGCGATGCCTCATTGGCACAAATAGGTACCGTTCTCAAGCTTTTGTGGTGCCCGGCCAGGGGCTATACTTCTATAGTGGCAAAATGGGGATCACAATAGCACCTCCATTGCAGGGTTGTTAACTTGAAATAACTCAAGGCCTGAGAAGTCCTTAGAGCAGGCTTGGAACGCACTGAGCGACGAGAAATCTCAACCTGTCTTTTTTATGCTAAGAGCACTTCTGTAGCTTTCAGATTGCGGCCAAGATCTTCCTGTGCGCATGCGCCTCCGACTCTCCCACTCCCCCTCTCAGCCTTTTCTTCCCTTGGGCTCTGCCTACTCTGTGGCAGGGGTGATAGGCGGAGTCTAGTGGCTTTTTTCCGGGATTTTCCCCCTTCTCCAAGGAACAACCCTTTTCCTATGACGGGCACTATTGATTAGCTTGTAGTGATTGGAAAAGAGGCGATGACCCGACCCATTTCGGAAACTCTCTTCGGAGTTGGCCAATTGCGAGCTTTGGGGGGCGGGTTCTTCTCGGGGAGGGGGGCGGGACAGAGTGACGGGCGTCTGTTCGACTAATAAGAACTGGGCTGTGGAAAACCCCGAGCCAGTCAGAAGTGACAAAGCCGGATCCTGGGGCGGGGCTGGAGCTTCGGCAGTTGAACCGCTCGCGAGGAGGGGCGGCCACGGAGAAGGTGAGAGGCGCAGAGAGCGGCGGGTGCGCGGGCTGGGTTGGCGATTCTGGGGGGAGGGGGTGCTCTTGGGGAGAGTGGGCTGCGGCGGGCAGCTGACCCAGCAGTGTGGGACTCGGGAGGGGGCGTGCCTTTTATCTTGGGTGGGTGCTTTAGTGAGGGGTTTGGGGGCAGAGAGCGGAGTCGGAGGGGATTTTGTATTTCGCTGGAGGGTCTTTAATGAGGAAAGTGTGTAAAGCAGGAGACCGCAGATGGTAAATTTCAGAAATGCCTTTGTAATAAAGCTTTGTAATAGAGCGATCTAATGGGAAGTTTTAAGGCAGAGGGCTAGTAGAGCGCAGTATGGAGGGGCGGCGGTCCCTGCGAGGAGTTAAAAGCTTTGGTTTGGGTGGAGGGCGTCCATAGGAGCAAAATTGAGGGAGGGAGTGGAGTCCTCTAGAGATGAGGGTGTGCTTTGGTGGGGTGGAAGGCATAGCCTTTACGAGGGCTTACTGCGTGCCAGGCACCTGTCAAGTGTATTACGTGAATTAACTCAAACTTTCTGACAACCCTACTGTGTTTAAGAACGTAGGCTTTGGTCTTGGGAGGCTTGATGAATCTTGGCTTCGCTCCTGGTCCTGCCATTAAATACCAAGGTGGCTTGGGAGAGTTGTTTGTTTACCCTTTGAGTTTCAGCTTCATCAAGGTAGAGGGACATATTCCTCCGACTATAATACTCTCCTAATGGCCTCATGCAGTTCTGGGGCCTCGGACAGTTCTTACCTAGTGATATTTTCAATCTGGATCTCCCTATGAACTGGAGAGTCAAATATCCAGTGGCTGGCTCTTCTGTATTTGGAAATCCGTCCAGCTGACAGCCAGATCTTAACAATGATCCCAAATCAAACTGTGGTTTGCCCCCTCCAACCTCCAAATCCAGTGGTTGGCATTTCCATTCTTCCAGGAACTTGGGACCAAAACCTTGGACGTGTCCTTCACTCCTCCTTTTTCTCTCGCTCACATATGCTTTGCCAGCCAGCAGGTATCATCAGCAATGCCTTGGACACATACCCGAAATCCAGCCATGTCTCACCGCCTTTCTTGCTCTCGGCCCTCACTTGTTTTTGGTCTTTGCAGTGAGCTTACAGGGTTCCCTCTGCCTGTGTCCTTGACCCCACATACAGGGGGATCTTGTTTAAACCAAAGTCAGATCATGTTGCTCCCCTGTTTAGATCCTCTGGTGTCTCCCCACCTCATGCAGAAGTCCTTGCCAATCTCACAAGCCCCACCTGATCCAGTTTCCCCTCCTCCTCACCCTTAACTCCTGCCACTCCCCCTTGCTCACCTTACTCATCTTGTCCAGCAGAGTCTCCACCATCCCATCTGGAGAATGTACTTGCTGTCCCCTGCAAATGTCTATTCTCCCTCACCACCTGCGGGTCTCTTTTCAAAGGTCAACTTCACTGACCACCCAAGCTAAAATAGCTTCTGTTACTCCCTGGCCTCTTGCTACTTGGTTTTAGTTTTCTATATTACACCACTACCCAACATATATTAGTGTTTGTTTATATCCACTGGGATCCTTCTTCTTCTTCTTCTTCTTCTTCTTCTTCTTTTCTTCTTTTTGGAGTTATTAACTTACTTTTTAAATTGACTTTATTTTGGAGACATTGATTAAATAAATTATGTAGGTTTCAGGTGTGCAGTTCTATAATACATCATCTGTATATTGTATTGTGTGTTCACCACCCCAAGTCAAGTCTCCTTCCATCACCACTTACCCCTTCTTTACCTTCTTCTACCTCCCCCTGATAATCACCTTACTGTTGTCTGTGTCTATGAGTTTTTTTTCCCTTGATCCCATCACCTTTTTAAAAAAATATTTATTTTTAGAGGGGAAGGGAGGGAGAAAGGGAGAGAAACATTGATGTGTGAGAGATACATTGATCGGTTGCCTCTCACATGCCCCTACCTGGGGACCTGGCCCGCATCGCAGGTATGTGCCCTGACTGGGAATTGAACCAGCAATTCAGTTTACAGGCTGGCACTGAGTCCTCTGAGCCACACCAGTCAGGGTGATTCCTTCACCTTTTCCACCCAGCCCCCTAACTCCCTCCCCTCTGAGAGCTGTCAGTCTGTTCTCTGTATCTGTGAGTTTATTTTGTTCATTCGATTCCAAATATTAGTGAAAGCATGTGGTGCTTTTCTTTGACTGGCTTATTTCACTTATTGTAATACTCTCCAGGTTTCATCCTGTAGTTGCAATGGGTACAAGTTCCTTCTTTATATAGCCATGAAGTATTATATTGTGTAAATGTATCAGCCTTTTCATCCATTATCTTCTACTGGGCACTTAAGCTACTTCCAAATCTTCGCTATTGTAAATAATGCTACAGTGAACATAAGGGTGATAAATTCTTTTAAACGAGCATTTTGGGTTTCTTCGGATATATTCCCAGAAGTAGAATCACTAGGCCATAAGGCAGATCCATTTTTTTTTCTTTTTAATTATATTGTTGTATTACATCCATCCCCTTTTTGCCAGATCCATTTTTAATTTTTTGAGGCAACTCCATACTGCTTTCCACAGTGGCTGCACCAACCTGCATTCCTACCAACAGTGCATGAGGGTTCCCTTTTCTTTACATTCTTGTCAGCACTTGTTTGTTGATTTGTTAATGATGGCCATTCTGACAGTTGTGAAGTGATAACCTCATTGTGGTTTTACTTTGCATTTCTCTATTGACTAATGATGTTGAACATCTTTTCCTTTTTTTAAAAAATTTCTTTTAAAGTTGTTCTTGAGCATCTGTTCATATGTTCATTGGTCATCTGTATGTCCTCTTTGGAGAAGTGTCTATTCAGGTCCTTTGCCCATTTTAAAATTGGGTTGTTTGTTTTTTGATGTGGGTTATATAAGTTCTTGATAAATTTTAGTTATTAACTTCTTTTCACATATATCATTGGTGAATGTATGGTTACCTTTCACCTGCCTCCAGCCATGGACCTGACTGGAGCCCTGGCTTATAACCTGGTTATGTGCCCTGACTGGGAATCAAACCAGCAACCTTTGGGTTTTCAGGCCGGAGCCTATCCACCGAGCCACCAGACAGGGCTCAAGGTATCTTTTGATTTCTATCTTGATCTCATTGTTAATCCATTCATTGTTTAGTGACATGTTATTTAGACTCCAGGTCTTTTGTTTGTGTTTCAGTTTTTTTCTTGTGATTGATTGCAGAGAATATGCTTGATATGGTTTAAATCTTAAATTCATTGAGACTTGTTTTATGTCCTAACGTGGTCTGTCCTAGAAAATGTTCTATGCGTGCTTGAAAAGAATGATGCTTTTGGGTGAAATGCTCTGAAGATAGCAATTAAATCCAAATGATTTTGTGGGTCATTTAAGCCTCTGTTTCCTTGTTGATTTTCTATCTGGAAGATCTGTCCATTGATGTCAGTGGGGTGTTAAATTCTCCCACCATGATTGTATTACTGTCAGTCTCTCCCTTTATGTCCATCAAGATTTACTTTATCTATTTAGGGGCTTCTATTTTGGTTGTATAAATGTTTGTAGGAGTTATCTCCTCTTGTTGGATTGCTCCCTCTATCATTATGTAGTGTTCTTCTTTGTCTCTTAACTACATCCTTTGTTTTAAAGTATATTTTAGCAGATAGAAGTGTTGCAACCCCAGCTTATTTTTTTCTTTTACATTTGGATGAAACTTTTTGTCCGGGTGTATCTTTCATTCTGAGGTGGGTCTTCTGTAGATAGCATACATATATGGATCTTCTTTTCTTATCCATTTCATCTACTGGGATTCTTGGGGTCCCCCCACTAGCTGCTGGCTCCGTGGGAATATAGAGCTTGGTACCTAGAAGTGCACAAAGGTGCTTAAAAGGTTGCTTATGGTATATAGCACCATTTTTACCATTTCTGAGGGGGTTGTCTCCCTTGCTTACAGAGCAGGATTGTTGAACTAGGAGGGTCTTGTGTGGGTCTAGATGGTGGTACTAAACTGGGCAGATTGTGGTGGCCAAGGGCAGAAGGCCTCAGCTCTAGTTAGTGCTGGGGGTGTTTGTAAAGAATGCAGATCCCCAGGCTGACCCCCTGAGGTTTTGCATCTATAGGTTTGGGACCATGCCTAGGATCCCACATTTTCATTAAACATCCAAGGTGGTGCTGAAGGCTGGTGGCCCTCCCTGAGCCAAATAGGCTGTCTCAGAGTTTGGGCTAGAGCTCTGTCATCATTCAATTCCTCCTCTGTGGTTGGCCCTCTGTGGGAGACACTGGTGACTGAGACAGCCCCTCACCTAGCCTGGGTGTCAGGGAGGGCATCCTGCAGG
This sequence comes from Noctilio leporinus, assembly GCA_004026585.1. NCBI lineage: Eukaryota > Metazoa > Chordata > Mammalia > Chiroptera > Noctilionidae > Noctilio > Noctilio leporinus. The sequence goes on from PVIW01010645.1 coordinate 18,560, forward strand.
AGCATTGGAGCTGAGACCTGGACGATGGCAAGGAGACCCCATAAGTGGGGTGCACAGGTGGAAATGCTGACGTTCTGAGTTGGCTATGGTGACCTGGCTGGGGTCTGGGGTGCTGGGGTGCAGCCCCTTGAAGCTGAGGCGGGGAAGAGGAGATAGGAGAGACTTGAAACTAGAACAAAACCAGCCGCCAGGATGGTCCACTGGTCACAGAGTCAGGATAGAGGATGCAGGTAGGACAGTATCTGATGGGGAACTGAGGTGGGGAGTATGGGGAGAAGTGAGGGAGGGCTCCAGGCCTGGGGAATCCCAGAATGGGGGGATGGTATTCAGGAGGGTCTCTCCAAAGGAGAGAGAGGTGGAAAATATGTGTGCAAGAGAGGGGTTTAATAGAACCTGGGAAGGAAGAGAATCCAGGTGGCATATGGGGGTGATGGAGTACAGACTGAAATTGGGGTGTGTGAGGAGTAGAACCTTAGGCAAACGTGCAGGCAGAATCCTGGTGGATTAATGGGAGCAAACTTCAGGTGCTGGGTGGAGGAACCCCGGGAGAACATGGGGGCTGCTGCAGGGAGAAGGGAAATGTGCCCCCTCCTTGCCCCCCACTCTTGCCCAGCCTGGGAGAGCAGAAGGGAAGTTAGGGACTTGGGGATGGGAGGGGAGGAGGGGAAGGGTTTTGGGAACTAGGAGAAGAGGGGCGGGACTGGAATGTGGAGGGAGAGAAGGGGGCACAGAGCCTCCAGACCACCTGGGGAATGAGTGATGGGGAGCTGGGCCAGGAAGGGAGGGCCCCCTCCCTCCTCTGCCTCCTCCTGGGACTTAGTTAGGTACCGTAAGTGGGGCGGTAACGGGACTCTGAAGTTGCGTGGTTCCACAGCTGCCTCCAACACCTTGGCAACCAAGATGGCGCGCGCGCTGATTGGCTCGTGGCGTCTGTGGGCGGGGTCTAAGGTACCTGGCGGAGCAGGTCCCGCGCTGCCGGTATTGGGGACCACAGGATGAGGGGCCTGTTGAAATGTGTAGCATACGGACCTCTGAACCTCCCAGAGGATGAAACCACAATTGCAAGAGTGGAGATTTTCAAAGGAAAGCGGTCTCCACATTTTATGAGCCCCTCCAAGACCAGAGACCCCTCCACCAAATAAAGTCAAGACTTGGGTCCAGGACAGGTGCCTGTCAGGGAGTGTGGGGTTTAGACGGTTGTCGTTGGGCCTTTGAGAGAAAGGAGGTCTATAGATGAGCCTGGGGGTGGTATTCCGGGAACCCCTGAAATTAATTGCAAAAATATATGAGTCCATTTATCTGGGGAGGCTTCAGAGATCTCATTAGATTCCCAAAGGCTCAAGGACACTAGAACGGCAAAAAACCACTGACCTGGAGTTTCAGGGTTCATTCTGTCCCTCACAGTATGGGATGTTCCAATATCAGACTTTAGGAAGGACTTCCTAGGGAAAGTACAAGGACTAAAGCAGGCGATGGGGAGGAGACAGTGAGGCATAGAAAAGGTCCCTATGATCTGGGTCCAGGGCAGCCCTGGGTGGCTCTGTCTTTGGAGCAGCATTGGCACCCTGGACAGTGCTCTTTGTTGCTGAGCCTCAGTTTGCCTGTCCACTGGTGAGGGAATGGGCTTGCCTTTCTGTAGTCCCTTTCAAGCTCTGAAACAACAAAGCAGTAATAATAGTGATGATGTCAGTAGGTATTGAGTGCTGGTTGCATGCCAGGCATAGCTCAATTTCTCCCATGATTTTAACATAATTCATTTAATCCTTACATTTGTCGAAGGAGATGGGCCCTGTTGTCCTACCTAGTTGTCCTGCATGGACATCATCTGGCCCATACAGCTCTGCTCTCATCACCCATCCTCCTTCCTCCCTCTTGATGCCCTCCCCGCTGTTCTTAGAATAATCTAGGAACTGCCCACCTTGGGGCCTGTTCCTGGCTGATCCCTCTGCCTGGACGGTCTTCCCCAGGCATTCACCTGTCTTCCTTCCTCCCTCCAGGCCTCTGTTCTGAGGGGCCTTCCCTGACCCAAAAGAACAAACCCCCCCCCCACACACACACCAGGGTAGGGCTCTAATCTCCGTCTGATCCCTGGCACCCAGGGTGGCACATGCTTTAAAGATAAGGAACATGGCTCCGGGAGAGGTTAGGTAACTTGCTTGTGTCTGTGTGCGTAGCTGAACCTGGATATGAACCTAAGTAGCCCGGGGCTCCCATTCTGAACCAGCCCCTGGAATCCAGGCTGAGGTGGAGACCTGGCTCCCTTCCAGCTCCTCACGGAGCTAACAGAGTAGTAGCACTACTGGCTGAGAGAAGGTACTTATGCTTACGATAGACTCAATGAAATCGATTTTTCATCCAATGCGGGTGATTTACGTGTGTCATCGATTGTAGAGTGCTGGCTGTTCTCTCAATGTGACCGTTATCCCTAGAGAGTCAGTCACATGGGGGCTCCCTGACCTCCTTCAGTTCTCTGCTCAGACACCAGCTTCTCACAGAGGCCTGCCCTGACCCCCTGTTTGAAATCCCTGCCCCATCAGAATTCAATACTCTCTTGTCCCCCTTTCCAGCTGGACTTTCCTCTACAAAAGTTTGCTGATCAATGAGGGAATAATAATAAATGTAGAATGAGTATAAGGATTAATAAATAATAGTATTATCATGATCTTGTTGGAAATCAGATCTTCTATCAGCCAGCATGTACTGGGCTTAGTTATGTGCAGGACACAGTTCTGAGTGCTTTTATGTTGTTCAATTTAATCCTCACACTGTGAGGTTGGTGCCATTATTATACCCATTTTCCAGATGAGGAAACTGAGGTGCAGTCCCTTTCCTAAGGTGCCACAGCTGGTAAATGGTGGAGCCAGAAAATGAATTCTGGCCTTTCAGCTCCTGAACCTGGGCTCTCAGCCCCTCTGGGTCTCTGTCTCATACTCTTCTCCAGGGACACTGGCCATGGACCAGCCAGCTGGCCTGCAGGTGGACTACGTCTTCCGGGGTGTGGAGCATGCCGTGCGGGTGTTGGTGTCTGGGCAGGTGCTGGAGCTGGAGGTGGAGGATCGGATGACGGCTGACCAGTGGCGGGGCGAGTTCGATGCGAGCTGTGAGTGTGCCCGCCTGGGTTGGGCTTGCCTGGTCTTCTCCAGGATCAGCTTCTCTGAGACCACCTAGGATCCTGTCCACCTGCCTCTTCTACCTGACCAGAAAGTCTCTAAGGTCGGGAGGGGGTGTAGGGCTCACCCCTCAGGCCAGAAGCCCTGGGGTCAGGGAAAGTCAAAAAGCTTGGAGGCATGGCCCTTGGATGGGGCAAGTGGTCAGGCCTCAGGAAGAACTTTTCTCTCCACCCAGTCATCGAAGATTTGACTCACAAGACAGGGAACTTCAAACAGTTCAACATCTTCTGTAACATGCTGGAGTCTGCCCTGACCCAGGTAGGGACCAGGGGTGGCGGCTGGGGGAGGTTTCCGTCCCCTGCATTCCTGGGGTGGGGGGTAGATGCCCATCTGATGTATGCAGGACCATCTGTCTTTTCTTGTTGAAGGGACAGGACTTTCTCTTTCTTTTTTTCTTTCCCAAATGTAAATGATTTATTTTGATTCTAATGAGTCTCATGTAGAAAATTCAAGTCTCAGAGAAATGTAAAGAAGAAAGGAAAATCACTTCACTCCTAATACTCACTCCTAGTAATATTTTGGTGAAAATCACTGTAGTCATGTCTCCATTTCTCTGTTTATTTGTGAACTTCTGTTATGTGTGTATGTGCGCATTAGGTCTGTAATTATCCAGGGAGGGAAAAAGTAGATTTACTGTTGTGAGTACATGAAACAGAGTTTATTCTTGTGTTATTATTTATTAATTTTTGTATATTTTCCATATGAACAACAAGGAACCTACTTTTGTCCCTGTATGTAGTTGCTATTATTTTCTAAGAGTGTTCTGTAACCTGCTTTTGAAAGATTCAACAATATTTCATGACTATTTAGTTACCTTCATGAATATGGCCAGTCATTTGTTTTATTGTATTATTGTTGGTCTGGGTATACAATGGTGAATAAAGAGACAGAAATCCCTGTCTTCATGAAGCTGCCATTCTAGTGGGAGAGACAGACAATTGAAAGTAAAATAATGTCAAATGGTTAAAAGTAGTAATAGGAAAAATAAAGCATGTTGAAACTTAGGGTGACAGGGAATGCTATTTATTTATTTTTTAAAAAGATTATGTATTTATTTATTTATTTATTTATTATTCTTTCGATGTATAGTTGCCTTTCACCTGCCTTCAGCTACAGACCTAGATAGAGACCAGACTTACAATCTGGATAAGTGCCCTGACTGGGAATCGAACCAGTGACTTTTGGGTTTGCAGGTGGGCACCTTGTCCACTGTGCCATCAGCTAGGGGCCATTTTAAAAATATACATTTTATTAGTTTTAGAGAGAAGGGAAGGTGGAGGGGGGAAGGGAGAGAAACATCAATGTGTGGTTGCCTTTTACCTGCCTCCAGCTGGGGACCTGGCTGTAAACCTGGCTTGCAACCTGGGTATGTGCCCTGACTGGGAATTGAACCAGTGACACTTGGGTTTGTAGGCTGGTGCTTAATCTAGCCAGGGCGGGAATGCTATTTAATGCAGCTTAAAACTGTGACCTACATTATTCCTCTGATTACAAATAAAATGTATACTCATGTAATTGTGACTATAGCAGTGTGTGATTTAGGAAGTGAGAGTCCCTCTTATTCCGATTGCTACCTCCCACCCAGACTGTTAACTTTTCAGTATCTATAGGCATAATAGTGTAATAGCCAGGAGCATGGAGTCTAAATTCCAACCCATTGCTGCCACTAACTAGCCAGGAGCCTGGGCCAGTTACTTCCGCTTAATGCCTTAGTGTACCTATCTGTAATATGGGGATGATAGTAGTCTCCATTTCATGGTGTTGTGCAAATTAGATGAGTTATATGAAAAAAACTTAGAATAATACCTGCCTTGTAATAAGTGCTATTTAGGTATTGTCTATGTTTATTATTAACAATTTTTGATTTGGGGGGGAGTGAGTGGGTGGGGAAGGGGACAGAGGGGAGGAAAAAGAGGATGGATGCAATACATCAACAATAAAATTAAATTAAAAAATTAAAAATAAATGAAAACAAAACAAAACAAACAAACAAAAAACCAACTTTTGAGTTTGTCTTCCTTGTTAGTGGTTGCCTAGTATTCCATTGTGCCCATTCATGATGATTTCTCCAACCCAATGGTTCTGAAACATTTTGGTCTCAAGATCCTTTTTTTAAAAGATTTCAAAAAATTAATTATTTTTTAGAAGGGCAGGGAGGGAGGAAGAAAGGGAGAGAAACATCAATGTATGGTTGCCTTTCACCTGCCTCCAGCTAAGGACCTGGCTCGAGACCTGGCTTGCAACTTGGTTATGTGCCCTGACTGGGAATCAAACCAGTGACCTTTGGGTTCACAGGCTGGTGCCATTCCACTGAGCCAGGGCTCAAGATCCTTTTATACTTGGTATAATCTAAAAATGATTGAGGACACCAAAGAGCTTTTATTTATGCAGGATTTATCTATCAATATTTGTTGCCACATTGCAGATTAAAACCAAGACCAACTTAAAGGTATCTATGGATTCACTTAAAAATAATAATGCTGGTCTATGTTAACCTCAGTAACATATTCATGAAAAATACATTTTCGAAAACAATGAATTAGGAAGCAATGTAGTATTGCTTTACATTTTTGCAAATCTCTTTAACGTTTGGCTTAATAGAAAACTGCTGGATTTTCCTATGTGCTCCTGCGTTCAGTCTATTGTGATAGGTTTTGGTTGATGTCTACGCAGAAAAATCCACCTCAAGTAGATACGTAGTTGGAAAGGCAGTCCTTGAATAGTTTTTTCAGATAATAGTGCATATCCTTCTTAGCTAACACATTAAAACTGGGCACATTGGTGGCAGTGTGGAATCTGAAGTCATAGCAGTGAATTTTCTGTATTCCGGTACTTAAAAGTTACTGCCATATTTTTGCACTTTGTCTGGGTATTTTACCCATTTCGTAACATCAAATGCAGGTCATTTGGAAATAATGGTTGATTGAGTTGTGCAGCTCTTCCCATTCACATTCTTCATTGTCACATTTCACTTTACAATATCAGGAAGTCACATTTGTTAATATCCTCACTGGCCTCACGAGGAAAAGTCAGCCTCCAGATGCAGTCAAGCACACAGTGGCAGATGCGAGGTTTCCCAATTTGCAGCTTTTGTTTTGACATTTGAATTTCATCATTGGCAACACATAGTGTCAGCTGTTTTCCTGGACAGGACTGGCTCCCTCTGTTTTTGGGAAGATGCCTGCCAGACAGCCGAGTTTGAAGAACCCTGGTTTTGTCTGTCAGTGGTTCTCTCGATTAAAAATAGCCTTCCCTGCAGAAGTGGCTAACTTAGTCCAAGCTGGGTTGCACAAGGGCTTTTCCAGAGACAACTGTTGCGCTTTGGTGGCGGCTGGATGCGTACTTCCTATTTCATCACACGGAGTAGCACCAAGCTGTGTATGCAAGGCTGAGATGAATAATTTTTACAGCATCATTAAGAACATTCCCAGGTTTCATTTCCTGTGATTGATCAATTGATCTAGCTGGCTAGCTAGCTAGCTCTTCCTCCTTCCTGGTCCCCCCAAGACTATATGGCATGAGAGAGCACAATGACTACTCGTACATTTGATGCCACGGCTGACTTTCTGCTAACGGCACCAGCATATTTACCCACCGTTACTTTTGCACCATTAGGCCGAATGTCAACACAGCAAAAAGGGCAAATGACATCTTACTGTGATTATGCAAATTGTTTTGGCCTCTTGACTCCCTGAAAGGTTCTCAGGGATCCCCAGGGCATTGTGGACAATAGGTGGACAGACACAGTCCTAAGCTGTCCTGCATGGTGGTGCGTTTAGCTTTTTTCTAGTTCGTACTTCTGGTGAGGTCCTTGTGCTAGCACCTTGGACAGGGCCACCTTGTTCTTCAGGTTCGGTGTAGGAACCTGCCTGGAGAATGGGTGGGGGTGTGGCCTGGATTTGTGGGGTGTGTGCTGTGGGTACAGCGACTGTTGGGTCTTGTGGCAGCTCCTCCCACCCTCTCCCGACAGAGCAGCGAGTCGGTCACCCTCGACCTGCTGACCTACACAGATCTGGAATCCCTGCGGAACCGCAAGATGGGGGGCCGCCCTGGCCCCTTGGCCTCGAGATCGGCCCAGCTCAACTCTAAGCGCTATCTGATCCTCATCTACTCGGTGGAGTTTGACAGGTGGGCCAAAGGGCTGGTTTTAGGTCCAGCCTAGTGGGCAAGTGGGAGAGGATAGGGTGAGACCTCAGGAGCCCCTGCTTCCCCAGGCAGGGTAGGGATGTAGCTTAACCTTGCTTTGGTTAAGCAAGGAATCTTCAGTGTCCAGGTTTGTATCATATAGTATAGAGTTGGGTCACAAGCAGAAGGATAGCCATTACCAATGCCTTAGACAAATAATAGTTTATAACTTACCAACATGTCTAGGTAGGTGGCAGCAGCTCCACAGTTTTACTAGGGACTCAGGCTCCTTACGCATTTTTGTTTGTTTTCTTCTGTCACCCTCAACATACTGGCTTTTTTATTTCATCTGTATCTCTTCATGGTCACAAAATGGCTGTCGGACCTTCAGGCATTGCATATGCATCAAAGCTAGAGGAAGAGGAACAGGACCGTGCTTGCTAATTGCATCTACTTATTTTTATCAGGAAAACCAAAATATCCCCAGCAGACTCCCAGCAGATTTCCTATCACGTTTGATCAGAAATGGTCACATGGCCTTTCCCATAATATTTGGCCTGAAGTGGTCACATGAAAGGGATGCTGGGAAAATGAATATCTGTCTGTCTGTCTGTCTGTCTTTATAGCGGGAGGTAGCAAGGGAGAAGGTAGTTGGGAATGGCAGCTGGACAGCCAGGGAAAGTGTCTGCTCCCTTTGTTAATAGCTCCTGGATTTTCTAGTGGGAAATCATCAATCTTCTGTGAATAGCCCCTTGGGGGATGGTTTGTCAAGGTGTCTGTCCTACCTTCCTCCAGCCAAGGGGGACCCAGGTCAGGTCATTGAGAACAGGGGTCCCCACCCTGGGCCATGGACATGTACCACTCTGCAGCCTGTTAGGAGCTGGGTTGCGGACAGTAGGTGAGCTTGAATGTAATACCCTTGAATCATCCAGAAACCATCCCCCCAGCCGGGGCCATGGAAAAATTGTTTTCCCTGAAACTGGTTCCTGGTGCCTAAAAGGTTAGGAACTGCTGCTCTAGAACCTCCTGCTATGGAATCTCGGGGTTGCGCTTGGCTGCATGGCCCCCGGGTTCCACAATTGCTACGTAGGAGGGAACTCGAAGCTTTTGGAACTTAAGCCTCTGGGAATGTGAGGTGTTTGGAAGTGAGTGTTCTACCCTCAGGCTCTCAGGGTCTGGCAGATACCTGCAGGGATTCTTGGCCCCTGAGATGCCACGGTTCTAACCCTCTTCAGGATTCACTACCCGCTGCCCCTCCCGTACCAGGGCAAGCCGGACCCTGTGGTCCTTCAGGGCATCATCCGCTCACTGAAGGAGGAGCTGGGCCGCCTTCGAGGGCTCGACGGCCAGGACCCTCGGGACACCAGGGATTCCGAGATCTGGCATCTGCGGGAGCAGTGAGTCTGGGAGGGGTGGGCAGGTGGGGCTGGGGTGGGGGCGCACATCCCATCATGCGCTGCGGGGCCCTGGGCTTAGCCCTGTTGGGAGGATGCTGGTTCCACATTCACCGAACATTCTAAGCTCTGCCATCCTTGTGCTGGGTGGTGCTGAGGACACACCAGCACAGTGGTGACTGAGACAATTCTGGCCCTGCTGTGCTGGGACTCCTAGTTCCATGGGAGTACAGATCTGTGAAGACGCAGTGGGCAGGGCGGCTCTCAGGAAGGGGTCCTGACCAGCTGGGGAAGGGCTGGAATTCCAGGCAAATGGAACAACTGGCTGGGAGAAAATATTCAGTGCCTTTTTTATTCAGATCCCCCCTGACCCTCATATGAGTGACCAACACAGGGGACGGATAGCTGTTGACCACAGAACCACCTGAGCGTGTCATGTGAATGGAGGTGGCGTTGGGCAGGAAAGGGAGCCTGTGTGGTGGAAGGCTGTAACCAGAACCACGTGGGGAAAACGGGGGAGGGGGGGAGTGTTCCAGGCAGAGGGAACAGCATGTGCAAAGGCCTTGTGTTAAGTGGGGCTGTGGCGAGAACAAAGGGGACGGAAAGAGGGAAGAGAGCAAAGGCTTTCGACATAATGAGTGCCTGCTGCTTCTCTCCAATGAGCAGCAGCTGAACTGGGGACTCAGTCCCCACCTGGAGGAGGCCCCACACGTTGGGGAGGGCTCATATTTTCAATAGTAGTCGTACTAATAGTAATAATAATAATAGTAGAGGTAGTAATAACAGTAGCAAATGCTTTTGAGCATTTAACCGAGTGCCAGGAACTCGGCTCAATGCTTTATCATTTTAATACATTTAATCCTCACAAAGTAGGCCTTACTATTGTCCCTATTTTACAGAGGAGGAGACTGAGGCCCAGGGAGGTTAGGGAACTTGCGCGGGGTCACACACACTGAATAATGCGGCCAAGCTAGACCTTGAATCCAGGCATCCAGGACACTGTTGGCAGCTGCTAGCCCAGGACTGACAGACCACTCACTCAGCGCTGACAGGGAGAATCGCCGCGCGCCGCCCCCCCCCCCCCCCCCCCCCCCCCCCCCCCCCCCCCGTCCTCGGGCCTGGTGGGTGCGTACTTGCGTGCGTGTGTTTCCCAGAATGGCCACTAGGGGGCGCCCTCTGCGCTGAGATCCTTCAGCTTGACAGTGGCTTTTCTTTTTCCCAGTTTGGAGTTAGGGAGTTGGGGAAGACTTCAAGATTTACTAGTTCATTTCAACATCTAACAAGTTCATGCTGCGTGCCAGGCACTCTTAATGTTTATTGAGCTCTTACTCAGTGCCAGATGTGGTTTAAGCACTTTTCCTAGATTCCTCCAATGTTATAGGTAGGTATCATTATTTATCGTCCCACTTTCACGGAGATGTCAAGTGAAATTGCCCAAGGTCACCCAGCCTGTAATAAGTGTGGCAGTGTTGGGTGTAGGCAGGCTGGTCACAGAGCCCAGGTCCCTACCTAGTGGCCTGACAGCTGGTGACCTCATGGGGAGAGGATCCAGATAGAAGACACTGATAAACACCAGCTAGGAAGCTAGGAAGGAAATGTATGTACAGAGAGCCAGGGGGACAGAGAACAGGGAGGTGACCTAGTCTGGCTGGGGACAGACAGGCTTCCTGGGGAGGCCCTGTTTGAAGGATGAATGGAGTCATGCCCGCCTAGAAAAGGAGGATAATTCCAGGAGGAAGAAGCCACATTTGCCAAAAGAGGTTTGGCTGGAGCACCCCCGGAGAGGAGGTGGGGTTGGGGGGAGGGGGAATGCTGTCTGGAAGTGGCTGAGTGGGAAGCTTCTTGAAGAGTCTGGGGAGCATAGATTTTGAAAAACATTTTATGAGGAAAAATTCCAAGCACACACAAAAATAGGCAATAGTATAATATTCATGTACTTGTGCCCCAGCTGCAAACAGTTATGACATTTTGCCCCTCTTGTTTGACTTTTGTTCCCCCTTGTCCCAGAGAAGCAAATGCCAGAGACATTTTTTCTCTGTAAATACTTCAATATGTACCTTTAACAGATGAAGACATTTAAAATAAAAACAGAAGTGGTGTTATTACAACAAAATTAATATACGTAGTGACATGCCTCTGATTATCTCACACATGTCTTTTGTGAATGGCTTGTGTGAATTAAGTTTTGAATATGGCTACACATTGTGATGTGTGATGTGTTTCTTTTCTTTTTTTTTTTTTAAGATTTTTTTTTTTAATTTCATTATTTTCAGAAAGAGGGGAAGAGAGAGAGGCAGAGAGGGAGAGAGACATCAATGTATGGTTGCTTTTCACCTGCCTCCAGCCACAGACCTGACTGGAGACCTGGCTTCCAACCTAGTTATGTTGCCCTGGCTGGGAATTGAACCTGCGACCTTTGGGTTCACAGGCCAGTGCCTTATCCACTGTGCTACCAGCCAGGGCTAATGATGTGTTTCCTAAATCTCTTATTTTAATTTCTTTTTTTTTTCACAGTTACTAAAGTTTTATTAAGAGTTTAGAAAATTCTTCCATCATTACAATTTATTGGTAGCTTTGCATAAATTTTTAAGTTTTTTAAAAATTTTAATTTTATTGTTGTTTTATTATATCCATTCCCTTTTCCTTCCCTCTGTCCCCTTCTCTACCCACCCACTCCTTCCAAAGTCAGTCCCACTTGTTGTCCATGCTATTTTAATTTCTTAAAAAGATCATATCTTATTTTTAGAGAGAGGAGAAGGGAGGGAGAAAAAGAGGAAAAGAAACATCAGTGTGCTGTTGCCTCTTGTATGCCCCCAAATGGGGGCCTGGCCTGCAACCCAGGCACGTGCCCTGACTGGGAATCGAACCAGCGACCCTTTGGTTCTCAGGCAGCACTCAGTCAACTGAGCCACACCAGCCAGGGCTTAAATCTCTTTTAATTCATTACAGTCCCCCCCATGCTTTTTTTTTTTTTTTTGGTTACATTTCTGTGGAAGAAGCCAGGGTACTTGTACTAGGGAGTTCCCTATAGTCTGGATTTTGTTGACTTTTACCTCTATGGTTAACGTATTGCTTGGTTTTTCATATTTCCAGTGAAGTGATTATCAAACCTATAGGCTAATCAGATTCAGGGGTTTGAAAGACACCCCCCTTGGTGGTGCTGTGTAGTGCCCCCTCTCAGGCCTCCTGAGACTGATGAGTCCCAGTGTTGGGAGCTAGACCCTCTCATAAAATTCTCATCAGCCTAGCATCTCTTGGTTGTTATTATTTGCATTTCCCTAGTTACCAATGAGGTTGAACACTTTTTCCTATCTTTAGTAGTCCCTTGGGTTTCCTCTTGCATGAGTTGCATGTCTGTTTTTCTTCTGGTCATCTGTTTCTTATTTGATTTCCAGGGGTTCTTCATACAGTCTGGATATGAGCTCTTTGTTAAGTGTTTCAGAAACTCTGCTCTCTTTCTTTCCTAGCCTTTTCACTCTCTTAATAGTGTCTTTTGACAAACATCGATGTGAGAAAGAAACATCATCTGCCTGTTGCCTGCTTCATGGGTCCTAAACCCCAACCAGGGATTGAACCTGCGACCTAGGTATGTGCCCTGACCAGGGATTGAACTCAGCCTTCTAATGCATGGGATGATGCTCCAACCAATTGAGCCATCTGGCCAGGGCTGCAGGCGTTCTTTGGCCAGTAGGAACACTCTCATTTTGGCTCCTATGTCCGTTTGAAATGACCCCAGTAATCTTTGATGGCTTCCTTGTTTTCTGACATGTCAAGATGTTTTGGACTTTCTTGTATCTTCTCAGTCAAAGAACTGATATAAGTAATTTTTCCAAGGAGTTCTGGTTTCTTTTAGTGGGAAATTGTATTTGGAGATCACAGTCTGGTTGTTAGGGGTGCTCTTTGCCATTGGGTGGATGTTGCTTTTATCCCTTTTTGGTGGAAGGAGCCAGAAAATAGAGAATTTATTTAACCTTTTTGACATGTATGTCTTTTTCTCATACCGACAATCTTAGTTTCTAGTAATAACATGATTATTTTTCTTTATCCTAAAAATACCAATATAGTTACTAATAGTAAGAGTACTGAATGAAGTTTATGACCCTTTTTGCAGTTCTTTTTGTCCTTAGGCTATTTCCTGCTTGCTAAAATAAATATTTTTTGATTTTTTAAAAAAGATTTTATTATTATTGTGATTTTTTTTTTAGAGAGGGGGGAAGGAAGGGAGAGAGGCAGAGAGGGAGAGAGACATCAATGTATGGTTGCCTTGCACCTGCCTCCAGCTACAGACCTGGCTGGAGACCTGTGAGCCAGTTTCTTTTACAAAGTTTAGTGATTGCTTTTGTTAAAATTTATTTACATAAAATATTTTTATAGTTTCAAATTCAAAACTAAAAAAGAGGGTCCATTCAGACGGGTCCAGCTTGCATCCCTGTTACCATCTCTCCCTCCCTTTTGAAAGTTTTTGATTTATTCTTATATAGTTTTGAAAAATGAACATATATAATTTATAATTCCCCTTTTTCTTTTACATAAAGAAACATAGTAAGCATTTTCCTGTACTGTTTTTAAAACTTATATCCTGCCCTGGCTGGTATGGCTCAGTGGATTGAGTGCCCACCTGCGAAACGGAAGGTTGTTGGTTCGAATGCCAGCCAGGGCACATGCCTGGGTTGTGGGCCAGATACCCAGTTGGGAGCATGTGGGAGGCAACTGATTGATGTATTTCTCACACATCAGTGTTGATGTTTCTCTCCCTTTCTTTCTCCCTCATTCCCCTCTCTCTAAAAACAAATAACTAAAATCTTTTTTAGAAAAAGAAAAAAGAAAACCTTATATCCTGGCCATCACTTGCTGATGTTGCTTCTGACACTTGTGTGGTACTCAGTTTAGTGATTGTACCATAGAAATTCAAGTAGTTCTTTGTTGATGAGTGTTTTGGTTATTTCCACTTTTTTTCTATCACAAGTAGTGCTGCAAGTAATAGTCTTGTGTGTACATCTTTCTCAAAGGGTTTGGGGCACTGTAGTGACCTGATTGTATTTGCATTTTAGAAAGAGTCCTCTGGTGAATGAGAGCCAGTGAGACCAGTTAAGGGGTCAGGGGGAGGTTGGGCTGGGGTCAGCCCCTCAAGGTTAGGCTTTTGAGGTTATAGAGAAGTACAGACCAGTGATATGTAATCAGAACTCAACAGAGCTCTGTCCATAGGTGGGATGGATGGGGTGAAGTGGCCATGTTCCTTGTCACATGGGGGAGGTGGAGGGGAGGTGATGGGGTCCTGGGGGTAGCTGAGAGTGTGGTGCGTTCCCCCTTTGTGGCGGAGGGGAAATGATTTTGCGTGCCCAGCCCCGTGGAGGAATGGGGACGAAGGGACCGTGCCCCTCTACTCCTCCCACCTCCCCCGGCTGCTGCTTAATCTTCCCGTTATCCCCTCCACCCAGGGTGTCGCGTCTGGCTTCTGAGAAGCGAGAGCTGGAGGTCCAGCTGGGCCGATTGCGGGAGGAGGCGCTGGCTGGGCGGGCGGCGCGCCAGGAGGCCGAGGCGCTGCGCGGGCTGGTGCGCAGTCTGGAGCTGGAGCTGCGGCAGGAGCGAGGTCTTGGGTACCGCGGGTCCGGCCGCCGCGGCCAGGACTGCCACCGCCTGGCCAAGGAGGTGAGGGAGCGTGGTGGCTGGTGGGCGCGCGGCCTGCGGAGCCACAGACCTGGGCCACAGGGTGGGCCTGTGTACCCCTGTCCACTCCCGCAGCTGGAGGAGGTGAAGGCGTCGGAGCGGAGCCTGCGAATCCGGCTGAAGTCGCTGAACAGCGAGCTGGCCCTGTACCGGAGGGGGTGAGGGGCGGGGCCCGGGGCGGGGCCTGCTTGGCCAGGTGGGCGGGGCCTGTGCTGGCGGGAGAGGATGGGGGAACCTGAGTGGGCGGGGATGGTGGGGTAAGGGGCCTAATGAAGTGCTTTTTGGCGTAGAGGGTCTGAGAGTTGGAAAAGGTGAGTGGGGTGTGGGGAGATGCGCAGGGCTTGAGGCGGCGTTCAGGAGTTGCGGTTGGACACAGGGACCGGGAAGGGGAGAGACCTGAGGATCCAGCCGAACGAAAGGGCGTGGGAATCTGGGTGAGATGTGCAGGGTTTGATGGGGGGTGGGAAGTGGAAAACTGGCGAAAATCAGGGAACCGTGGGAGACCTCAGGAAGAAGGGTCAGGTGGAGAAGGTGGTTAGACTGTAGGGAGGTGACAGGTGGTACTTTTTGGAAGGGATCATGGGGCTCCAAGAGGGGCGCAGCCTGGGAGAAGGTTCTTGGAGGGTCATAAGGGTCTGCGAGGGCGTGAATGTCTGGAAACCGATGGACCTGAAGGTTAGAAGATGGTGATGTCTGGGAAGAGGACTGGGGTAGGAGTTGTCATGGCCAGTGGGAGACTGAAAGAGGGCCCTGTGCTCCCAGGAGACGGACGCCGCCTGTGGTGCCGCACCCAGCCCGGGAGGACCGGGCTTCCTTGTCCCGTGAGCGCTCCACTTCGCGTGGCCGTGGCGCCGCCCGCTCCTCATCCCGGGACAGTGGCCGCGGGGCCCGGGGTCGAGGCCGCCCTGCCCACCCCTCGCCTTCGCCCACAGGTCTGTCAGCCCTGCCCTGCCTGTGGGAGGAGGTGGGACGGACTAGAGTGGTGGAGGCATTATCCTGTGACCCCAGCTTCTCTCCACACCCTTCCAACCCGTCCTAGGTGGTCGCATGCCCCGTTTTGACCCCACAGCCTTTGTGAAAGCCAAAGAGAAGAAGCTGAGAGAGATCAAGATGAAGTTAGCGTCTATTTCTTCTTCATCTGCCTCTATTCTTACCCCTTTACCTGGCCCTCTGACCTGTGCCCTCACCTGTCCCCTCACCTGTCCCATCCCCTATCTGTCTCCATCACCTGTCACCTGCTCCATCTTTTCCCTTCCCGCCGGGGCCTCAAGCGGGTCACCGGCCCTGGCTATGACCCACAGGGGCACAGCGAGGCGCTTCCCCAAGGTAGCGGGGCGCACAGGCAGGCGTTTCCTTTCGGCTCCCCAGGCAGCAGCAGCGGCAGCGAAACCGATTGGGCAGCGGAGGAAGCGGGGACGGGCCATCCGTCTCCTGGGCTCGCCAGACACGTCCTCCTGCTGCCGTGACCGGCCGAGGGGACGCGGCTAACCGCTCCCGAAACCGCAGCTCCTCGGGTAACCAGGCTGGAGCGCGGCGGGTGGGCGCAAGGGCTGGGTGGGCCAGGAGGGTGCTGAAGGCTCACCGTCCATCTCCTTCTCCCTCTAGTGGACAGTTTCCGCAGCCGCTGCTCGTCTGCCAGCTCCTGCAGCGAGTTGGAAGATTTCTCCGAATCCCTCCCCAGAGGGTAAAACTTGGGCTGGGGAAAGGACCGCTAAAATACGGGCGTCTGGGGAGACTGGGGACAGTTTCGTGTAGGCAAATTGGGTGATGGAGCCTGGAAACCGCGGAGGGTGGGGTGGGAGGTGCCAAAGACTCCTCCCACTGGTCCTTGATTCCTCCCTCCTTAGCGCTCGCCACCGTGGGAAGCCACCGAGCCCCACAACCTTGAGTGGGTCCAGTGCGGTGAGTGTCCTTCCTCAGGCCTTGGTGGAGGTAGGGGCTGCGTGAAGCCACCAGAGGTGGATGTTCCCTTCTCCCTAATTCCATTCTGGGAATCAGTTTGCCAGGCGCCTGTGAAATGTCTCTGGGCACAAGAGTGTTTTGAGACCGCTGGATTGCAGGGAAGAGGGGGGGTGGAGTGGGGGCAGAGGACGCTGGTTAAGAGCACCACAGGTTGCCTCCTGCCACCTGTGTGACTCCAAGTAGTTACTCAGCCTCTGTCTCCGTTTATCAGTTAGATGGGGATGGGAATAGTGTTCATCTCAGAGGGTTTTGGTGAAGATGCAAAGTTATTTTACACAGATGCCGCATAGGTGTCAGCTCTTATTTTTTGAGGTCCTTAGGTTCAGAATTTCTGGTGGGATTTGGGGGGCAGGAGTAGAGGGAGGGTACGTGACTGCTTTCATGCCTCCCCGCAGCTGCAGAAGTCCACTCCCGTGGAACGTGGCCGCCATAAGAGGCGCCTGGCCAATTCTGGGGGCTGGGTGCCCATCAAAGGTGAGCCCTGGACTCCACGTCTCCCCCTCACATGTCTCAGAGCCTGCTGGGGTGGCACTGAGGGCACTGGAGCTCCCTGTGGCTTAAGGCCCCTCCGAGCCCCCCACACCCATGTCTGCTTTCACAGAGTACAGCTCCAACTACCAGGCGGCCGACATGGCCGAAATAGACGCCCGTTTGAAGGCCTTGCAGGAATACATGAACCGGCTGGACACAAGGTCCTGACCCCAGAGAGGGAGCGCTGTCCCTTGATTCCCTATCCACCGCTTGATTGGCGCGTTGGGGGCGGGCCTGTGTGTCCTTCCAGCCCCGCCCAGGCCCCGCTCCTCTAGGTGCTCTTGGGGGTCTCAGGGGTGTGAAGCCCTTACACCTCCCACTCCCCCAGGCATTGCAGGCTGTGAAGGATGGTCTGTGCATTTTGTAAATAAACATATTTGCCCTTGGGATTCTTCAGCTTTCGACTGAAGGGTGGGGGTGGAGCAGGGGAGATGTAAGCAGTGAGGGTGTGGTTGGAACCTGGGTGCATTTCTGGGCATGTTTGTGACTGGGGGGCAAGTTGGGGATCAGACTCAAGAAAAGTGTGGCTGTCTCTAGGGCCGTGGAAGCTGGGGACCTGCCGGGTGGCAGCGAACAGCCCATCCCCATCGCGGTCCAAGCAGAGGTTCTGCACAGGATGTCTTTGGCTGCGGGGTGGAGAGGGGTGTCTTCCAGCAGCCGGGGAGGACCCCCAAGCTGCTGCTAGTGGCATCCTGCACTTTGACCTGAGACTTCTGGGTTCTGAGCTATGATGTTGCTTTTGAGCCGGGGTCTCTGGGTTCCGAGCCCCAGCCAGGACCGAGTGCTGGGAGGTGGGGATGAGAGGTGTGTGGCAGGACACAGGAGCACGGTTTGAGTCACACACGTTTATTGGAGTGGGAAGCCATGGGTTTCCGGCGGGGCCCTCACTCCCTGTAATGTGGCCAGTTCTGGATGATGTTGTAGAGCTGATCACCTGGAGAGAGGGTCTTCTGCACATCCCGGTGTCCTTTCACCTCGTAGTTGGGGAGCAGCGCGTTCTGAGCTACCCCGCAAGCTATCAGATTCTTGGCTGCCCGGATGGCCCGGGGTGGGGGTGACCGATCTGGGGGTGGGGCAGAGGCAGGTGTTAAGCTGGGGCTTCCTTGGGGGGCAGCGGTAGTGTGGGTCACTGCTTCCAACTGTGCCCTCCCTACTGGCCCGCCAGGGCCCAGAACCCGGTCTGCCACTCTCTAACAGTGACCTGACCTCTCTGTGCCTCAGTGTTTCCTCCTCTGCGTCAGGAGAGAACAGTGGCACACACCACAGGACTATGAGACCAGAAAATGAGCGACCTGATGTAAAGCCCACTGAACAGCCCCCAGCATAGGTGGTGCTGGCTGTCGTGATCATTGCTCATTCTTCCTTCTCTGTCCCCAGGTCTTTGGATCCTACCCACAGCAATGACAATGCCAAGCATTTAGGTGCCATGGACTGACTGACCTAGAACTTTTCCTTTTTTAAGATTTTCCTTATTGTCTTCAGAGAGAAGGGGAGGGAGAGAGGTAGAGAGGGAAGGAGACATCAACGTATGGTTGCCTTTCACCTGCCTTCAGCTACGGACCTGGCTGGAGACCTGGCTAGCAACCTGGTTATGTGCCCTGGCTGGGAATCAAACCAGCGACCTTCGGGTTCGCAGGCGGGTGCCTTATCCACTGTGCCATCAGCCAGGGCCTAGCCTAGAACTTTTATACAGTTCCTAATCCTTATCCCTACCATGTGGTTGAAAATGGTCATTATCCAAAAAAAAAAGGAACTGAGGCTCAGAAAAGCAGTCACTTGTCCAGGGGCACAGAGCTTGTGGCTGGCAGAGCCTCTTGACAACTACAGGCCATGCTGTGCCATTCCCCCAGGCCCAGTCCTGACGCTGAATAGTCACTCACCCATGTAGTTGCCCATGAAGGTGATGCCAATGGACATGGGGTTCCAGATGTGACCTGCGTGGTCACCCTTGTACTTCCAGCCCCGGCCCTCATACACAAGCCCATCTTCTCCAATCAGGAAGCTGTATTGGGAGTGAGGGAGGTTGATCAGTGAGGGAGGGCTTCCTGGAAGAGGAGTCTTTTCCCCTCCTCCACTTGCCCTGCCCCTGTTCTTGTCACTCACACACAGTTTTCCCCACACCCTCCTTATCTCCCAGTTTTCATCAATATCAGCAATGACATGAGCTCCTAAAATGCCAAGCACAGCTCTGCGCACCTTCTTTCGTCCTTACAGCAACTCAGGAGTCACTCCTGCCCCCATTCGGTAGATAATCAGAGAGGCAGAGACGCCTGCCCATGGTCACACGGCTGCTCAGGGGGCAGAGCCAGGATTTTCACCCGGGTCCTTGTGACCCCCCACCCCTGGGATCTGATTCCTTGCTCTCTCCCACCTCCCTGGAGAGTGTTGAACTCTTGATCTGCTGAGACCTCACATGCAGTCATCCGAGGCAGGTACTGCTGGCATTCCCACTTGCCTCTGAGGAAGCAGACTTAGCAAGAGGGGTGATTTGCCCCAGCTCATGCCCCAGAGGCCACTGCCTCAGAAATCTCCACCAAGAAACTCTAATGCCTCCCCTCAACCCCCTGCACCACCCCAGCCTGCTTCCTGCTCCCCGTTGCCTGCTGGGGGTCTGCGTGGGTGTCCGGATTAGGGACTGAAGGGCTGGGACCATAACCAGACACGGACTGTGGGGGCCCAGCTTCTGCCTTTTTTGAGGTTTCCCATCCTGGCAGGGCCTTAGGACGTGCTCAATGCACATGTCTTGATTGAGCGAGTCTGACCGTGCTCACTGGAAGCAAGTGGATCAGTGTCTTTGGACCTGACTGGAGACCTGGCTTGCAACCTGGTTATGTGCCCTGGCTGGGAATTGAACCAGCAACCTTTGGGTTCGCAGGCTGGTGCCTTATCCACTGTGCCACCAGCCAGGGCCTTGGATCAGCGTCTTTGGAGCAGCACTATTCTGGCCTCAGCCCCGGGGCTTGCTGCCTGCCAGCGATGTCCAGCATGTGAATTTCTGGATCTCAGGTCCTGAATCTGCCACTCAGGAAGCCAGACTCTCTGAATCTGGCTCCAAAGAGAGTAGAAGTATCATAGTGACCCTGAGGACTGGGCCAGTTATGGCCTTGCTGTGTCCCCAGCACCTGGCACAGGTGGCTGGCGTTGCTTGTGCTGATTTAAACCTCCATCACCACCAAGGGGTGGGGGCAGTCATGGGCCCCATTTGACAGGTGAAGAACTGAGGCCCTGAGAGAGAACCTGACGTGACAAGGAAGGAGGGTTCAGAAGTTTTGAATCAAATTCTGAATCCTATCATCAGAGGAACAGACATCAGCCTGCTTTTCCATCAGGTGATGGGCCAGCGGCGATGGAGCCAGCTCTGGTCTTCATTGCCTTACTGGGAGCACTTAGAACTGGAAAACTTAGAAGCTGAGCCTTGGCGTTGGAACCTTTGAATTGTACACTCGAGCTGGATGCGCTGGGGAATACCCTTGGAGGCTTCTAGAATTCTCCAAGTGAGGTTCCTGGGTTCCCTGGCCTCATCACAGCCTAACCCCCACCCCCACCATCGCCCTCTAAGGGAGGCACTGGGAAACCTGCATGTCCAGTGACTCTGGTGCTTCACAAGGTCTGAGACCCTGTAGGGGGTCAAACATTCTCTTGTGTTGGACCCCAGCCTGTTACCCTGGGAAGGGAGCTGGTGGGCGTGCCCCAGGCCCTAGCAGAGCAAATCAGTTCCCATCCTGTTTCCGCCCTCATGCCCTGTAGCCTGTCTCCCCACAGCAGCCAGAGAGAGAGTGACTTATACCTAAGAAGACTCCCATCCCTCCCTTGGCTGCTGCTTTCCTCAGTGGAACTAGACCCTGACGGTCGCACACAAGGCCCCGGGTCACTGGGCTCCTTCCATTTCTTCCTCCTCACTGCATACACCCCTCCCTACCAGCTCCAACGCCCTGAGCTCTGGCCTTCAGCCCTGACTGGGTCGTTCTCCTTCATAGCCTAAACCCCTGCGGGACCCCTAGCTCACTATACCTCCTCAGCTCCCCATCCCAGAGACACCTCAGAACCCCCATACCAGGAAGACGCTCCTTCCCCCAGCCCTTCCAAAGGAGCCCGTGTGGGTGGGTCTGGTTCCCGCTTCGGAGGTTGCCCTTCATCACTGTTTTCGTCCATCGCTTCTATCAGCATCTGAACTCATTGTGCTGACTTTGTTTCTTCCCGCTGGTGTTTAGATCTAGTCGGGCTAGATTCCCGCTGTTTGCGGCTGGCTGTGTCCGGGCCCCAGCTGGTGGCCGGGCGCACAGCAGGTGCCTCCGGGCGCCTGCGGGGCCCGGGCGGTGTCCCGAGTGCTTTGCGTGAGTGGGTTTAGTGATCAGGCGGACTGGGGGCCCGCCGACTGCAGAAGAGGAGGCTGAGAGAAGGTGACTGCCCGCCCGGGTCTCAGGCAGCCAGTTGCAGAGCTGGGGACAGAAAGTCCCGCCGCTTTACCAGCCTGGCAAAGGCACTAGACACTTTGGTGTGTGTTGGCACCGCCTGTCCCTGCCTCCAGGGCGCAGAACTTGGACCTCGGCCCTTTTCCTCTCCTCCCAGCACTTCTATGCTGCCTACACACGCCCAGCCCTTTACGGTGACTCTAGGAGAATCGCAGACCGCGGTGGCGGCTCTAGGACCGGGTGCGGGTTCCCGCTGCCCCCCAGTCCCGCCCCGGCGCCCCCACTTACTTGTAGCCCACATCGCAGAAGGTCAGTGTCTGCTTGTGGTAGTGCTGCAGGTTCTGGGCCTGCTGCGCGCACAAGGCCGGAGTGTTACAGGAGCTGCCCGCCGTGTGCGACACCACCACATAGCGCACGGGCAGTTCCAGCTCCGTGGAGCACTGGGACGCCGTGGCCTTCCACTCTTTCCGGGGCACAATGGGACCGCAACACTTCTGGTCTTCGTTCGCCGCTCCGAGGCCAAGCAGGACGAAGAGGACGCAGGCGAGCGGCGCGCGGAGTCGGGACATGGTGGACAGGGCGCGCGGCTGGGCTAGGAGCGCGGGGCTCCCCCGCCGCCTTTATATGCTGGGCGTGGGGTGGGGGGCGGTGGCAGCCTTGCTTCACACCCTGGCGAGGTTTCCTCATCAGGTCACATGGGACCCCATACTCTGCTTCCTTTTCTGGCCGGGCTGCAACAGGATGCTCTGTGGTTGGGTCTGAGGGAAGTGGGGAAGGGGAACCCCCGGGAAATCAAAGGGTCCCTCATGCAGCCCTCATGGTAGCCGCGCACAGGCCCCTGGGCTGCTTCTGGGGGGCTCTGGGACCGGATCCTTGCCCTGCTTGGCCTCTCCTCTGAGTGGGGCATTGAACAATTCACCAGGAACTTAACACCAGGATGTTCTTCCAGCAGGGACTGAGGTAACAAAGGCCACCCCCCCTCTTTTTAGACACTTTTCCTGGGCCCAATGTCATGTAACCCTTTCAGCAAGCCAAAAAGGTGAGTATTGAGAAACCCGTTTCACAGTTGAGTAAACCAAGGCTGGGAGAAGGGCGATCATGCTGTTGAGACATAGTACATGGGAGAGCCGAGTGGCCTGCCTTTGAATTCTGGCCACATTCCAACGGGTGGACTTGGGCAAGTGGCTGGACCTTTCTGTGCAGCCTTGCACAGATCCTTAACAATAGGATCAATGTGGGATTAATTGGGTTGACAGGGCTGGACCCTCAGAAGGTGCCACGAAAGCACCCAAGGGACTTGAACTCAGACTTGCCTTTGGTAGGAGGCCACATGCTTTCTGTGGGCAACACCAGCAGCTCTATTCTGCCCAGGAGGGCTCTGAGATCCAGAGAGGAACTCTCATTTGCCCAGCACCACTCAGTCCTTGGGTTCACCTGCCGGGGCAGCCGGCTTTCCCCAGCCTAGGCCCCTTTTCCCACTCCTCCTAGAGCACGTGGTGAGATCAGCCTGGAAACCCTGGTTTGCTCTCCTTTTCTGCTATCTTTGTGGAGTTAAAAAAATAAAGTAACAAAAAGGATGGGGCATTGGTTGAAAGAGGTGAAGGGACTAAGAAGCATAACTTGGTAGTTACAAAATAGTCACAGGAACGTAGGTACAACATAGAAAATATAGTCAATAATATTGGGATGACTATGCCTGGTGTCAGGTAGGTACTGTAACTATTGAGGGGAAAACACTATAAAGTATGTGATTGTCTAACCACTAAGCTGTACACCCAAAACCAATAGCTAATAAAATTTAAAAAGGTGGAAATAAAGCACCATGACATTTTATTTATTTTTAAGATTTTATTTATTATTTTTAGGGAGGGGCCAGATAGAAGCAGAGAGGGAGAGAGACATCAATGTGTGGTTGCCTTTCACCTGCCTCCAGCTGGGGACCTGGCTGGAGACCTGGCTTGCAACCTGGTTAAGTGCCCTGGCTGGGGATCGAACCAACCACCTTTGGGTTTGCAGGCCAGCGCCAATCCACTGGGCCATACCAGCCAGGGTGTTATCATCATTTTGTTTTTTTTAAATTTAATTTTATTGTTGTATTACATCCATCCCCTTTTTGCTCCCCTCTGTCCCCCTCCCCACCCACCCATTCCCCCCCAAATATCATCACTTCTTAACTGTAGGGTATAAAGTGGTATCTCAAGCCCTGGCTGGTAGCACAGTGGATAAGGTGCTGGTCTGCGAACCCAAAGGTCACAGGTTCGATTCCCCAGCCAGGGCACCTAACCAGTTGCAAACCAGGTCTCCAGTCAGGTCTGTGGCTGGAGGCAGGTGAAAAGCAACCATACATTGATGTCTCTCTCTCTCCCTCTCTGCCTCTCTCTTTTCCCCTCTTTCTAAAAATAATGAAATAAAATCTTTAAAAATAATAAATAAAGTGTTATCTCTTTGTAACTTTAATTGGCATTGTTATGACTACTCAGGAGAATGAGTATTTTTCTATGTTTACTGTCCATTTGGGTTTGCCTTTTGGATCTGTCTTTTGACCGTTGCCCATTGTAATTATAAGTCTTCAAGTGAGGATATGTTTATTGATTTTTTTAAGAGAGGGAGGGAGGGAGGGAGAGGGAGAGAGAGAGAGAGAAGGAGAGAGAGAGATGTGAGATAGAAACATCAGTTGGTTCCCTCCTGTATGTGCCCAGACTAGGAATCAAACCTGCAAGCTAGGCATGTGCCCTGACTGGGAATTGAACTCACAATCTTTTCTTTTTTTTAAATTTTATTGTTGTTGTATTACATCCATCCCCTTTTTGCTCCCCTCTGTCCCCCTTCCCACCCACCCATTCCCCCCAAAGTCAATCCCACCTGTTGTCCATGTCCATGGTTCCTTTATACTAGGTTCTTGTCTAAGCTACTCCCCTTCTTTGCCTCTTCCTCCCCCCTCCCCCCAACCCCGTTCCCCTGACCACTGAAGGCCTATTCATTGTATTCATATACTTGGTTCTGTTTTGCTTGTTGTTAGTTTTGCTCATTA
>PVIW01010646.1:0-32196 GCA_004026585.1 Noctilio leporinus
TCCCTCCTCTCTCCCTCCAATGATTTTGATATGCAAATGGCACTAAGTTTTACTTTCTCACTTCAGCCCCCTCTCCCCTTTTGTTGCTCTCCTACTTTGTGTTTTTTATTTTTTAAACAGATTTCAGAGAGAAGGGCAGGGAGGAAGGAAGAAAGGGAAATATCAATGTATGGTTAACTGCCTTTCACCTGCCTCTGGCTCGCAACCTGGCTGGCGACCTGGTTATGTTCCCTGACTGGAAGTTGAACCAGGGACCTTTGGGTTTGCAGGCCAGCGCCTATCCACTGAGCCACCAGCCAGGGCCTTCTACTTTGTGTTTTTGAGTGCTACCTGAAGGACTTCCCTTTGACCTCAGTGCCTGCCCAGCTGTCCCCCTGTCCAGGCAGTCAGTCTCCTCTCTCAGGCTGTTCTCTGAGAGTAGCTTCCACCTCTAGTCCTTCCCTAATCAGGCCCTATGGAGCCTGCATTTTAATTCTGGCAAGCAGTCATCTTCCAGGAAAGAAAAGGACCTTAAAGTGCGGGCAGTCCTCTCTGCTTTAGCACAACTGTCAGGGTGATTTATATCTCCCCAATTCCCCCCATTGCTTCCATTAGTTCCTTCATCAAACACCCTAATGCTGCCTTCAAGGACCCCTGCACCATTCTAACCAAGAGTACAGATGCCTGGAATTTCTTTTGAGAAGCCTAATTACATGGTTTCCCTTCATATTCTCCTCACAAAACCCTTTTCTGCTGGTCTTGTCTTTGCAATTTTCCTGTAAGTGGCAATTCTTGAATGAAGTCCAGGGGTGTTTACACTCATAGTTGGAAGGCATGTTGTTGCTATTTCTTCTATGGACTTCTAATTAGATTCCAACTTTGTGACTTATTTTTCTCCTTAGGGATGCTCATTATTTTGCCACTCACAACTTATTTGTATATACAACTTCTACAAATTAAAACAGAGAAACTTTTAGACAAATGAAAACATGTTTTATTTATAAGAACAAGTCTGTACACTATATATACCTGAAATACACAAAACAAAAATAGAAAATATCAAAATGTTAAACTGTGTACACACACTTTTAAAATGTGACTTCTGGAAAATCTTAAGTCTTAATAAGTTTGAATAGCACACAATTCATTTAAAAAATTATCATACAAAAAAATTCCCAAAGCTGTTTAGAAAGTTCAGTGGTTTCCACTGGAAAAAAAATCATAAGTATTTTTATCTAGGATAAAACAGGACATGTGATATTATGTTATGTTTTAATGCTACCAATGCAGTTAATTTGCTTGAAACCTACCTAGAAGAAGATTGATAGAACTGATAAATGTTTCTTCCTGATAAGTGTTTCTTCCTGATAAATGTTTCTTCCCCTAATCTTTTAAAAGCCATGAGCTTTGAAGTTCTCATCAAACTTTAGAGTGAAATTAGGCCATCTTCAGGTAGTGGTCCACCTTCATAGTGACTTTCAAGTATGTCTGATATGCTTTTTAATGCAACTGGGATGTGTAAAATATGAATGTGGAAGACTATATTTTTTAAACAGAAGGGCATGTAACATTTACTTCCTTCTTTTAAAAAATTGGTGTTTGTATATTTGAAATAAAATGTATCATAAAAGTGTCAGAAATAAAATTGGATAAAAAATGACAATAAATAAAACCCAACTGTGTGTAGATATGTGAATGTACAATTATATAACTATATGCACATTTCCATAACAAGAGTGAGAACTGTATCAATGTCTTTAACTCTTTAAAATTCTACTTGCCCAAACTTGTAGAGGAATATGCCAGATTGTTTCTTCTTACTAAAAGGCTTCATTCATTTAATAAAATAAAAATTAACACATATTTTATCCTTGAATTGACAGAGAAATACCCTTCACTTACCAATTGTGACCAAAACACACAGGATATTTTCACAATGGAAATATCCAGAGTATAAAACACAGATTTGAACTCAGGCCCATTTTATGTAAGCAATTCCTTTGTAAATGTATGTACTTTCATTAGCTGTCACAAGTGGGTAGAGTTCTAAACTACCAGAAAGTGAGAAGTCAAAACAGATAGATGATAGAATATATCCTTACACTATTTGGTCTATCTAGTTATGTATTTCTCAATAATTCTCTCACTTCCTTTCCCTATACCTTTGCATAGCTAAGCTTAAGTAAGACCAGGTCACTTTGGCCACCAGCCACAAACATGCACTATGCCATGATCTTGAAGAAAGGCTGGAGAGAGAACCTGTATCATGTCAATTGTGCAAACTACATTCTTTCATTACATACTGTGGCACATGTGAGACTGATCCTACCTAATGTGGCCCAACAGGAGCTAATTAGTTCAGAGGAAGTAGCTGCCACCTTAAAGGGTTAGTCAACAACAGAAGGTATCAATCTGTTCCACTAAAATGACCTGTCTCATTAATAACAAAGGGACTCCATGGTAGCTTTAGCTACTTCTATTTCCTAGCTTTGAAAATGCTAATGATTACTTCAGTATTGTTTTGTCCAGATTCTATGTCTACAAGGATACATGTTTACCAGAGTCCAGTATCAGCTATCTGACTGAGACACACAGAGGTGTTGGTGATAATGCTGGGTTCCTTGAGCTCTGTGTCCAGGCGGACAAGAAAGAGACTCAGCAATGGAAAGATGGGGAAAAGTCCCTCACTTGGTCCATTTTAATGCACACCCCTGGTGTTGCATGATACTCACATACAACTTTTGATTGACTACTTTTGGTCCTGTGCACAAAGTTCTTGAGAAAAGAAGGCCTATAAGAACTTATGGGGAAGGTCAGATACCTAGGGCCAGCACTGTATTCCCTGGGACAGTGAGAATGCTACATATAGCTAGTACACCTTACCCTCATACCTCCTGGAGGGACTGGTGAAAGAAGTTAGAAAGAATCTAGATAAAAGTAAATTGTCATCCTTGGCCAATATTTGTTTCTTTGTGATTACAATGAGAACAAAAAAGCAATCAAGTGAAATTATCTTGAAACATAGAACAATGTGACCTTTAATCAGTCCTGAGAATGAAGAAAAGGGACACATACCAAATGGCTTTAGGTTGCTCTATAAGGACTTTATCAGTATCCCTTCACAGAAGAGGATGAAGGGTGTTAGAATGGGCAGAGAGAGCCTGGAAGAAATGCAGGGCACTATTTATTAGTAACTATGCCACAAAATGCCTGTGTTTACTGCAGTTCCATGTATGCAGCAAATAAGGACTCAATTAATATCTGGCCCAATAATGCCAAATTTGGCTAATCCTCAAAGCAGTCATAATGTTAACTCTAACTGCCTAATACCTTGACAGGCTAAGCAATTATTCAAACTTTTAAATAGAAGAATGCCCAGACCATGCCATATTAATATGTGTACCATGTTTTTGAAATGTTTAACAAATCCTAATCCTAACAGACTTTAAGACCATAATTAATTTAAATTAAAAAAAAATTTTCTCTGTGTTTTTCACTGTTTCTTAAAAGTACTCCTTTTTTTTTTTTTTTTGGTGGAAAGAAGGTGGCAGAGGAGAGGGCAGTGCTGACAGCATTCTCAAGAGCCAGAGCAGCTGGAGGATAGGGTAGGGACATGAGACATCTGCAAGTCCCTGCAAATTGGAGTGGTGTGCATCTGGATTCAGGGGTGCACAGCCTAGAGGTTGCAGAGACCTATAGGAGAGTGGGTGAGACAGTTCCAAACCAGCTGGGGAGGGGGCCAAGGTCAGCTCTGTGTAGTGGTGGCTCTGCCCAGAATGATGGCTCTGACTGAAGACAGCTTCAGGCTCCCCACTGACTAGAAATTTGAGCAGTGAAGTATGGACAATGAGCACAAACTCAGGGAGATTGAGGAATTGAATTCCTTCAGGGGAGAGACTGTGTGAGAGCCTTGCTCCAGAGGCTGAGAGAGAGGAAGTGCCTCTGGGGGCCAGAGGTGGAGGAGGAGAGACACCTACGGGGAGCTGGAGTGTGGGAGCTGGGGACTGTGCCGGCTGGGGTGGCTTGAAGGCAGAGAACTGTGCTGCTGCACCACCCAGGGAGAGGGGAGCTCAGAGCCTCAGCAAAAAGGGAGGCCCAACCTGGCATACCTATACTGTCACATAGACTCCCAAAGAAACCACAGCTTGAAACTGTGAGCAGGGGAACTTGCTGCTGGCACAATCAGCGTGTGCATTGCAGACAGAGAAAACTTCCTCAAAGTGCTAGAGCGGGAGGGCTAGCCATTGCCAGCACACAAACAGCACTGCGGGGCTCCCCCATAGAACCAGGTGCCCATTGTGGCAGAAACCTCCACAAGGAGCCGGAGGGGGATGGGTAGCCATTGACACCACAAACAGCACCCTATTGTTCTTCACACAGAACCAACATGCCAACGGAGGGCCCGAAAACACCAGCAGTGTGAAAACCCAGCTAGGCTATTGGAGGCTCAGCCTAATGGTGGTGTGGCACTCAGAACAGGCCCTGACTGTAACAGCCATAGGCCCTGCCATTCCAAGGCCCCTCAGCCTGACTACAGACTACAGAGACTTGATCAAGGAAAAGAGGCAGACTCAGGAAATGGATCACTGCTAATCTCAAGCACGTGAGTTACACCGAGATCTATATAAACTATTAATCCCTAATAAGCAGTTCAATAACAGTATATGAGACATGATAGAAGGAGTGTCTCTCAATCAGCCAACTGGAGTGAAAGGAGCAATGCAACACATAAAACAAATTCAAAATATAACCAGATAGCCCAAGTTAATGACATAAGGAGCACTCCAAGAGCAACTATTTCGGGAAACCTAGGAGACTGCACCACTGAACCCCACAAATCTCCTAAAACAAAGGGTACTCCACAAAGGCAGGGATTCAAAGCAGATTAATCCAAGAAACAAAAACAAGCAACCACAGACACTAAAAATGGGGAGAAAAAGAAACAGTCCATCACCAAAAGGAAAGGAGGAATCACCAGATGAGAAATGAAATAGAAACAAGCAAGCATGGAATTCAAAGAAATCATAAGAAAACTCAACAAGCTCACAACTCAAAGAAAACTAAAAGGAACTCCAGGGCAACTACAAGGAACTTATTGAAAATTACACCAGCATTAAAAAGGACACAGATTCCTGGCTGGTGGCACAGTGGATAAGGCATCAGACTGTGAACCCAAGGGTTGTTGGTTCCATTCCCAGCCAGGGCACATAACCAGGCAGGTCTCCAGCCAGGTCCATAGCTGGAGGCAGGTGAAAAGCAACCTTACATTGATGTCTCTCTCTCCCTCTCTCCCTACCCCTCTCTTAAAATAACAAATAAAATCTTAAAAAAAAAAAAAAAAAAGACATAGAAACCATCGTTAAGAATACAATCTCAGAACTGAAGAATACAATAGAAAAAATTCAAAGCAGGTTAGATGAAGCAGAGGACTGGATCAGCCAATTGGAGGAAAACAGGGAAAAAAATAACCAGACATTGAAACAAAATGAAAAAAGACTGAAAAAGAATGAAGAGGTTTTAGAGGGATACAGGACAACATGAATCAAAACAATATCTTTGTCATTGGGATACCAGAAGGAGAAGAGAAGCAAAGGATAGGAAACCTATTTGAAAAAGTAATGACAGAAAAGTTCCCTAAAATGATGAGCAAAAAGGGTCATTCAAGTTCAGGAAGCACAGAGAGTTCCAATAGAGATGAACCCAAACAAGCCTACTCCAAGACACATCATAATTAAAATGGCAAACTTCAAAGACAAAGAGAATCCTAAAAGCTTCAAGAGAGAAACAGCAAATAACATATAAGGGAGCTCTGATAAGGCTATTAAAGAATTTCTCAACAGAAACAATACAAGCCAGAATGATAAAAGATGGAAACAAAGTAGAGAGCAGTGCTGATGGTGTTCTCAAGTACCAGAGCAGCGGGAGGACAGGATAGGTAGCTCGAGGCGTCTTAGGGACCCTAAGAATTGGAGTGGTCAGCATCTGGACTAGGGGATCAGAGCCCAGACGCAGTGGAGACCTGCAGGAGAGCAGCCTACAGGTCCAGAATACAACCAGACAGCCCAAATAAAGGCCACACCAAGAACAACAAGTGGAGAAAATCTGGGAGATTTCAACATTGAACTCCACAAATCTCGTAACACAGAAGAGTGCTCAACTAAGGCAAAGAAGCAAAGCAGGTTAATCCAAGGAAAAAACAAAAAAATAAAAAGCAAGCAACAACAGACACCCAAAATGAGGAAAAAAAGAATCAGTCCATCACCAAAAGGAAAGGAAGAATCCCCAGAAAGATTAACAAATAAAACAAAGGCACCGGAAATATCAGATAAGGAATTCAAAAGAATGATGATAGAGAAGCTCAATGAGCTCAGCCACATCAAAGAAAACTATAAACAACTCCAGGAAAACTACAAAGAACTCCAGGGAAGTCACAAGGAACTTACTGAGAGATACAACAGCATGAAAATGGATATAGAAACTATCAATAAGTGCCAGGAGGAAATGAAGAATACGATTTCTGAAATGAAGAATACAGTAGAAGGAATCAACAGTAGGCTAGATGAAGCAGAGGAACAAATCAGCAAGTTGGATGATAATGTAGACAAATACTCCAAGACAGTACAAGAGAATAAAAAAAGGCTGAACAAGATTGAAGAGGGTTTAAGAGAGCTGCAGGACAACATGAAACATAACAACATCCGTATCATAGGGATACCAGAAGGAGAAGAGAAACAAGGAATGGAAAACCTGTTCAAAAAAGTCATGATAGAAAATTTCCCTAACATGATGAGTGAAAACATTAATCCAGTTCAGGAAGCACAGCAGGTCCCAATGAGGATCAGCCCAAACAGACCAACACCAAGGCACATTATTATTAAAATGGCGAATTTCAAAGACAAAGAGAGAATCCTAAAAGCATCAAGAGAGAAACGACAAATGACATTAAGGGGCTCCAATAAGGCTATCAAATGATTATTCAACAGAAACAATTCAAGCCAGAAGGAATGGCAAAAAGTATTTCAAGTAATGGTAAACAAAGGCCTGCAACCAAGAATACGCTACCCAGCAAGGCTCTCATTCAATATAGAAGGAGAAATAAGGAGTTTCACAGACAAAAAAAGACTAAAAGAATACATCTCTACCAAATTAGTATTGCAACAAATGCTAAAGGGTCTGCTTTAAAAATAAGTAAATAAATAAAATGAAGAAACAGAGAAAGCCAAAGAGGAATACAGGTACAATGGGAGAAAATGACAATGAATAAGTATCAATTAATAATAACCTTAAATGTAAATGGATTAAATGCACCAATCAAAAGACATAGGGTAGCCGAATGAATAAAAAAACATGACCCACATATATGCTGTCTTCAAGACACCCACCTCAGAACAAAGGAGCGACACAGATTGAGAGTGAAGGGATGGGAAAATATATATCAAGCAAATTGACATGAAAAAAAAAGCTGGAGTAGCAATACCTATTTCAGACAAAATAGATTTTACAAT
Source organism: Noctilio leporinus (assembly GCA_004026585.1). Taxonomy (NCBI): domain Eukaryota; kingdom Metazoa; phylum Chordata; class Mammalia; order Chiroptera; family Noctilionidae; genus Noctilio; species Noctilio leporinus. The sequence continues at coordinate 7,485 of PVIW01010646.1, forward strand.
GAATGCCATAAAAAGGGACAAAGATGGACATTTCATAATACTTAAGGGAACAATCCATCAAGAAGAAATAACTGATAAACAAATACGCACCAAACATAGGAGCTCTGAAATATATAAGGAAAATTTTGGAGGACTTTAAGAAAGATATAGACAGCAACACACTAATAGTAGGGGATTTTAATACTCCACTATCAACAATGAACAGATCTTCCAAACAAAAAATCCCCAAAGATGTTGTGGCAATGAACAATACTCTAGAGGAAATGGACCTAACTGATGTATACAGAGTCTTTTACCCCAAAGAAGCAAAATACACATTCCTTTGAATTGCACATGGATCATTCTCTAAGATAGACCAGATGGTAGTTCACAAGACAAGCCTCCACAAATACAGGAAAATTGAAATCATACAAAGTATCTTCTCAGATCACAATGACTTGAAACTAGAAACCAATCTCAAGGGACAAAACCAAAATTTCTCTAACCCCTGGAGACTGAATAACATGCTCTTAAGCAATGAATGGGTTAACAATGAGATCAAAGATGAAATCAAAATGTTCCTGGACACAAATAACTATGAAAACACAACAGCCCAGAACCTATGGGATATAGCAAAAGCACTCCTCCAGGGGGAAATTTATAGCAATACAGGCCTTCCTAAAAAGGTTACAAGAACTTTATAAAAACAACCTAACCACAAAGCTGCAAGAACTAGAGGAGCAACAACAAACAAAGCCCAGAGCATGTAGAAGGAAGGAAATTATCAAGATCAGAGCAGAACTAAATAACTCAGAGATTCAAACTACAACTCAAAGAATCAACAGGTCCAGGAGCTGGTTCTTTGAAAAAAGAAACAAAATTGCAAGCCTTTATCCAGACTCATCAAGAAAAAGAGAGAGAGGACCCAAATAAACAGAATCAGAACTGAAACAGGACAAATCACAACTGATACCTCAGAAATACAAAAGACTGTAAGAAATTACTACAAACGACTATATGACAAAAACTATGACAACCTGGATGAAATGGACACATTTCTGGAAGGGTATAATCTACGAAAACTGAACCCAGAAGAAGCAGAAAACCTGAATAGGCCAATAACAACTAGTGAAATTAAAGAAGTCATCCAAAATCTCCCAAAGCACAAAAGCCCTGGACCAGATGGCTACACAGGTGAATTTTACCAAACATTTAAAGAACTAACTCCTATCCTTCTCAACCTATACCAAAAATTATAGGAAGAGGGAAGACTCCCAAACTCTTTCTATGAGGCCAATATTATTCTAATCCCAAAACCAGGGCAAGACACAACTAAGAAAGAAAACTACAGGCCAATATCTCTGATGAACATAGATGCTGAGATTCTCAACAAAATATTGGCCAACCGGATTCAGCAGTATATCACAAAGATCATACACCATGATCATGTGGGTCTCATTCCAGAGATGCAAGGATGGTACAACATCCATAAATCAATCAATGTAATACACCACATCAACAAATTGAAAGATAAAAACCATATGATCATATCAATAGATGCTGAAAAAGCATTTGATAAAGTACAGCAACCATTTATGATAAAAACCCTCAGCAAAATGGGAATTGAGAGAGCATACCTCAACATCATAAAGGCCATCTATGAGAAACCTGAAGCCAACATCATACTTAATGGACAAAAACTGAAAGCTTTCCCCCTAAGATCAGGAACGAGACAAGGCTGCCCACTTTCTCCACTTCTATTCACCATTGTCTTGGGAGTTCTAGCTATAGCCATCAGAGAAGAAAAAGGAATCAATGGTATCCAAATTGGAAAGGAGGAAGTCAAACTGTCATTATTTGCAGATGATATGAGTCATCTGCAAATATATAAGTGTACATAAAAAACCCAATGGGCTCCACCCAAAACTTACTCAATCTAATAAGAAAATTCAGCAAAATAGCTAGGTATAAAGTCAATATCCAGAAATCAAAAGCATTTTTGTATACCAATAATGAGACAACAGAAATAGAAGCGAAAAAACAAATCTCATTTACCATAGCAACAAGAAAAATAAAGTACCTAGGAATAAACTTATCTAAGGAGGTAAAAAACTGTACTCAGAAAACTACAGAACAATGAAGAAAGAAATCAAGGAAGATATAAATAAATGGAAGCATATACCATGTTCATGGATGGGAAGAATAAACACCCACGAATAGCCACTGTAATCTTGAGAAAGAAGAACAAGGTAGGAGGAATCACAATACTGGACTTCAAACAATACTACAAGGCTACTGTTATCAAAACGGCCTGGTACTGGCATAAGAATAGACATATAGATCAATGGAACAGAATAGAGAGCCCAGAAATTAACCCAGGACTCTGTCGTCAACTAATATTTGACAAAGGGGGAAGGAACATCAAATGGAGTCAAAACAGTCTCTTCAACAAATGGTGTTGGGAGAACTGGACAGCAACATGCAAAAAGATAGAACTAGACCACCAACTTACCCCATACACCAGAATAAACTCAAGATGGATAAAGGATTTAAACATAAGCAGTGCCACCATAAAGGTCCTGGAGAAAAGTAGAGGCAGTAAACTTATGGATTTCATACACGAAAATATGTTTACTGATACTTCGCCAAGAGCAAAGGAAATCAAAGAACAAATAAACAAATGGGACTATATCAAATTGAAAAGTTTCTGTTCAGCTAAAGAAAATATCAGTAAAATTCAAAGGGAACCAACTATATGGGAAAACATAATTGCCAATGACACCTCAGACAAGGGTTTGATCTCCAAAATATATAAAGAACTAATGCAACTCAACACCAGGGAGACAGACAACCCAATCAAAAAATGGGTAAAGGACCTGAACAGACAACTCACTGAGGAAGATATACAAAGAGTCCAGAGAAAGGCATATGAAAGAATGTTCAACATCAGTAGGCATCAGAGAGATGCAAATTAAAACCACAATAAGATACCACCCCACACCTGTCAGAATGGCAATCATCAACAAATCAACAAACAACAAGTGTTGGCGAGGATGTGGGGCAAAGGGAACGCTTGTACACTGTTGGTGGGAATGCAGGCTGGTGCAGCCACTGTGGAAAACAATATGGGGATTCCTTAAAAAACTAAAAATGGAACTGCCTTTTGATTTAGAAATCCTACTACTTGGACTATACCCAATTAATCCTGAAACACCAATTCATAAGAACCTATGCACACCTATGTTCATAGTGGCACTATTTACAATAACCAAGTGCTGGAAACAGCCTAAGTGCCCATCCATGGATGATTGGATCAAAAAACTTTGGTACATTTACACAATGGAATACTACACAACAGAAAGAAAGAAGGAACTTGTACCCTTTGCAACAACATGGATGGGACTGGAGAGTATTATGCTTAGTGAAATAAGCCAGTCAGTGAAGGACAAATACCATATGATCTCACCCATTACAAGATAATAATGAACAAAACTAACAACAAGCAAAACAGAATCAAATACATGAATACAATGAATAGGCCTTCAGTTGTCAGGGAGAAAGGGGTTGGGGAGAGGGGGGAGGCTGAGGCAAGGAAGGGGAACAGTTTAGATAACAACCTAGTATAAAGGAACCATGGACATGGACAACAGGTGGGATTGACTTTGGGGGGAATGGGTGGGCGGGGAGTGGGACAGAGGGGAGCAAAAATGGGATTGATGTAATACAACAACAATAAAATTAAAAAAAAAAAAAAAGAAGAAGAAACAATACAAGCCATAAGGGAATGTCAAAAAATATTCCAAGTAACGAAAAACAAAGGCCTGCAGCCAAGAATACTCTACCCAACAATGCTCTCATTTAAAATGGAAGATGAAATAACATGTTTCACACCAACAAAATTAAAAGGGAACCAACTGTATGGGAAAACCTATTTGCCAATCATACATCAAACAAGGGTTTGATATCTAAAATATATTAAGAACTTATGTGACTCAACACCAAGGAGACAGACAGCCCAGTTAAAAAATGGGGAAAAAAAAAGGTAAAAAAAAAGGACCTGAAGAAACACTTCCCGAAGGAAGACATTCAAAGTGTCCATAGGCATGAGAAAAAATATTCAATACCACTAGCCATCAGAAAGATGTAAATTAAAACCACAATGAGGTACTACCCATCAGAATGGCCATCATCAACAAATCAACAAACAATAAGTGCTGGTAAGGATGTGGAGAAAAGGGAACCCTGGTGCATTTTGGTGGGAATGCAGACTGGTGCTACCACTATGGAAAACAGTATGGAATTTCCTAAAAAATCAGGATAGAACTGCGTTATGACCCAGTGATTCCACTGCTAGGATTATACTCAAAGAATCCTGAAACTCCCATTTAGAAGAACCTATGCAACCCTATGTTCACGGCAGTGCTATTTACAATAGCCAAGCGCTGGAAACAACCTAAATGCCCTTCAGTGGATGAATGGATCAAAAAACTTTGGTACATTTACACAATGGAGTTCTGTGCAGCAGAAAGAAAGAGAGAACTCTTACCATTTGTGGTAGCATGGATAGAACTGGAGAGTATCATGCTTATTGAGATAAGCCAGGCAAGAAAAATTACATACCACATGTTCTCACTTAATATAGGAGACTAATGAACAAGCAAACAAAACAGAGCAAGAGAAATGAATACAGGAAACACACTTTCAGTGTAGAGGGGAGGGGTTCGGGGTGGGGGAGAAGGAGGCAAGGAAGGGGAACAGTTTAGTCAAGGAACTAGCATCGATGACCCATGGATACAAACAACACTTGGGATTGACTGTGTGGGGGGTGGTTAAGGAGGGTGGTGCAAGGGGAAGAGCAGAGGGGGAAAAATGAGATGAATGTAATATAACAACAATAAAAAAAACCCTTCTTAGCAGTGTATGCATTATAACATGATACAATTAAAAAATCTTTGAAGTATTTTCTGGGGCTTTGAACTTGAATGTTTACACTGACCCCAATAATTTTTCCTCAAACCAATTTCTAATGTCCTCAAAGGGGATTGTCCTGGACAATAAGGATGTGGTAAAGGAATCTACTAGGATGACTACCAAAGAAATGTCCATGCCATGGGTGTCTGAAATCAGAGCCTGAAAGAGCCAGGGAGACACTGGGCTGCAAGAGGACTACTCACCCCTCATCACAGCTGCCTCACCAGCACCCAGAATCACTGCACTCATTATCCACTAAACATGGGGACAAGTCTACGCTCTTTCAGGAAATAAGAAGGAAAAGTAGCTTGACCATGTCTGTTCAGACACAAGTGAAGTATAGGGCAAAATTATGCATCCCTTCTCATAGATCTAAAAACAAAGCTCTCAAAATGGGCTTTGAGTGGAAACTGCCACGTTAAAAACTTTTCCAATTAACCCCGTTTCACTAGTATAATAAGCCATAGGAGGTGTCTGTTATCCAACTGGATTTCTGCTGGGTAGACTAATCAAATAGCTCTCAGTTTGTGTAAATCTCTCTTGTTTAAGAAAGCAGTCCTTAGAGAGTTCAGGAAAAACACAATCCTGGAACAAAAAACCTTTCTTAAGGTCTTTTAACATTCACACACTTTTGAGGGAGAACACATTAAATTAAGTTGCTCTGGTCATTGCGAAGAAGTGTTATAACCAGATCACTGAAATATGTTTTGGTTATATACTGAAAGAATATATATTAATTATTAATATATTAATTATTAATTAAGGTATAATTAAATAATATAACTAAGGTATTTCATATGTTTCTGTTTCACTATGTTCATACCATATTTTTCAATGTATCAGTGACAAAAATTAATATTAAATAAAAACAATATATAGCTAATGCTTTGGGGTGACAATTTTCCCTCTAAAGTAGATAAATGTCCTTATTAAAGAGCCAAACTGTCACACAATTTTATTTAATTATATGACTTTGCTACATTGCTAACCAAAAAAACATATCTGTGAAAACAAGGATGGGATTCCTAAATGTCCAACTGTAGGAAGAATTAGTGTCAGGTTTCAAATAGCTGATATTAACCTGTAAGAAATCCTTATAAAAGACCAAGGTGTGCATCCCTAGAAGCACAAGGTTACTGCTCTGCAACCTTTTTTTATGGATTGGAAGGCTTCTCCTACTACAGCTGTGCTTGTCCTTGTCAAGTGTGTAACTATGAAGGCTGTGAGAAGACTGGCAGGTGAGAAAGTACAAGGTGGAAAAGAAATGGTGGAGCTGTAACTGTCCTGTCCAGGGCTACTATGAAGCTTTCTGATTCTGTGTCACCTGCCAGCGATGTTCCTTTCCATTGGGTGACACTCATAATTGAGTGAGGGAATACAGGAGGAATCCATGTGTCTCCTCAGAGGTGCTAGTCTAGGGTTGGGTTGTTCTTGGACTGTTCAACATGGGTGCCCTATGGTTTAGAAATGTGTCCTGATAAACAGAGCAAATCCTTCAGTGGGCAACAGAAGTATGGATGGGGAAGGTTGTGGTTTGGAAATACAAGCACCTCATGGGACATCCTAAAGATTTTTTGCTGTTAAAATAAATACATCTGAGTGATTATTCAGAAATTCATCATAAACTCTTTATCTTTAATGATAAATGCACAGACAAGTGACCCCCTAGATGTTATACTCTATCTCAGTGTTTTGAGGTATAAACCATTTTGTAATATCAGATGTATCACTGAAACCAACCATGATAAGCAGTGCTCATAGCACAAGAAAAGCTTAACATTTTTCTTAAACATTTTTCTTTTTTAAAAAAATCTTTACGTGATCCATGTTTTTCCTTTCAAGTCCATTATTATATTCAAAGTGGTAATAAATGCTCAATGGCTTAGAAAGAGAGGAATTCTTGTGGCCCTCATGAAATTAAGAGTTTAAAAACTCAATACTACATTGCCTAAAATAGATCTTCAAGTATTGTTTAGCGGCTTAGAGCACAACAGTATTATCTTATTGCACATTGGTTCCCAGAGTCCCTGTTCACGAGCTTGGGGCGGGGCAGTGAACAGCCCTCAGCCCCGGTAAGACCACCTTCCCTTTCCTGCGCAGGTCTGCCCCATCTCCTGTGTTCAGGCGCTGCACGAGCAGCTTCTCGTAGAGTAGTGGGTGGTAGGCGCCCAGCGTGCATGCAGCATCGTAGTAGAGCTCATGATAGTGGCAGAGCTCTGTCTGCCTGATGGATGGGATGTACTCGTACACATGCACCTCATTGCACAAGGACATCATGAGGAGAATTCCTGCCGTGGAGAGAAAAGGGGAAGCAGGTGAATTCCAAGTACAGGGTAATGTTGGACAGTGGTGGTGGTAAAATACCCTTGCTCTGCACTCTCATCTTTTCAACTTCAGGGTTCCAACCTCTAGTAAGTGGGTATGCTGGTTCATGGGGCATGGGACACTAGATGTACACTAGCATATTCGTTCAGCTGATTATTGTGCGACTGAAAATAAAAGACAAAGTTACATAAAGACCTACATCTAGTGAGTAACATATTTGCATCCCCCAAGTTAGAAAATCACGTATCACATTCTACACTCAGGTCTCATCAGATTTGCAACAGCAGAGCTGCTATGTTCCAAAGAAACACACTATAAAAACACGTTATAAAATAATTGCTTGACTATAAATTAAATATAGTTGTCTGAATGAAAAGAAATAGAGTTGTAAACAGAGTTTAAGATTCATATTAACAAAATTATTTTTCTCACTGGAACTGTCAGTATTAAAGTTGCTTTAATTGCTTTATTTTAATGCTTCAAATAGTTATAAAACCTAATCATCATTGAGCAAATCTAGTTTATGATCTAGGTTAATGGGCTTCTGTTTTTTCTAGTTCCACTTGTTAGCATCATTTAAACAGGGGGAAAAAAATGTGCACATCCATTTAATTAAAAAGATATTCCTTGTATGGAAAAAGAAAATCACACAGTTTATATTATCAGCAATATTTGTCTGCAAAGGACAACCTAAAGTGACCACTGATCACAGATTGACTGGATTACAAACTGAATTAATCTATCCCACCCAGTGGTGCCTACACAAGAGAGTTGAGCACAGATTAACTGGATTAAAAACTGAAGGGTACACATGAAACTGTGGTGGGTCTCTGGTGGCTCCAATAGGCTGACTAGGCTCAGACTGGGACACGAGCTGACCTCACCATGGGTGGATCCAGGAAGTAAAGAAAGTGCACCTCTACATAACAGAAGGTCACACCACGAAGATAGGAAATCAATGCACACCAATATAAGAAATAGAAACAAACAAGAAGCGTCACCTAAAATGGGGAGAAAAAGAAACAGTCCATTACTGAAAGGAGAGGAAGAATCCCCAGAAAGACCACTAAATGAAATAGAGGCAGGCAAACTATAAGACACAGAGTTCAAAATAATGATGATAGAGAAGTTCAATGAGATCAGCAAACTCAAAGAAAACTTAAAAAAAAAAAAAAAAGGATCAAAGATGGTGACAGAATAGAGAGCAGTGCTGATGGTGTTCTCAAGTAACAGAGCAGCTGGAGGACAGGATAGGGAGCACAAGACGTCTGTAGATCCCTAAGAATTGGAGCGGTCAGCATCTGGACTCAGGGAAGCACAGCCCAGAGGCAGCAGAGACCTACAGGAGAGCAGGTGAGACAATTCCAAACCGGCCGCCAGTAGGCCAATGTTGGCTCTAGGCAGTGGAAGCTCTACCCAAATGGGTGTCCTAACTGAAGCCAGCTCCAGGCTCCCTGGCCACTAGAAATCTGATCAGTGAAGTGTGGACAGTAAGGGAAAATGCCACAGGGAACAAGGAATTGAACTCCTGCAGGGAAAGGACTCTGTGAGAGCCTTGCTCCCTCAACAGGGAGAGGAAGCTCCTCACTGGGTCACATGCGGAGGAGAAGAGTCCTGCGGAGAGCAGGAGCAAGGGAGCAGGGGAGCAGGGGAGTGCACTGGCCTGGGTGGCCAAAGGGCCAAAAATGGTGCAGCTGGACCACCAGGGAAACAGCAGCTTGAAGCCCCAGCGAGGGGGGAGGCCCAGCCCTGCCCACCCACACTGGCCCCCAGGCTCCTTCAGAAACTCCAAACTGCGAGCCAGGAACTTATAGCTGGGGCAACTGACCTGCCCGTTGCCGGCGACAAAGGCCAAACTGCTGACACACTGGAAAGACAGGTGCGCATCACAGAAGCTATGTGAAGGACTCCTTGGAATCCTGGTCTGCTTGAAGGATTGGCCCTCCCCCAGGGGAGCTGGGCAGTGTTGGTGGGCCCCTAGCACTGTTGACAGACAGGGCTGCCTCCTTCAGGAGCTGCGGGGGCAGGACCAGTCATCACAGGAGCCAGTGAGGTTGCAGGCTACCCTGCAGGGGTGCCAGGAGCCCACAGCAGGCAGGAAACTCCACGAGGAGCTGGAGGGGGAGGAGCAACTAAAGACATCACAGAAGCACCCTGCTGGACTTCAAATGGAAGAAAAGGAAGGGCCCCAGAATGCCTGCAGATCTGAAACCCAGCTAGGCTACTGGAGGCCCAGCCTACCTGGGGGCTGACATTCAGAATCAGCCCTGACTGTGGCAATCATAGGCCCTGCCACTCCAAGACCAGCTATACTGTAGACTGCAGAGACCTGACCAAGAAAAAGAGGCAGACTCAGGAAATGGATCACTGCTAATCTCAACCACCTGAGTTGCACCAAGAGCTACATGAACTATTAATCCTTTTCAAAAGTTACTTCCAAGCCTCACAATTAGTGCATTTAAAATAAATACTGTTTAAACCATAGTGTATCACAGCTCACATATTTTTAATCCTCCCCTATCTCAATCCACCTAAATACCCAAGACCCTCCCCGTACTCACTCTCTGGCTACAATGCATTCCCAGTCCTCAATCTAAGTATTCCTCCCCTCCCCAGCCACCTAAACCCTTTCTTTATTCTTTTCTTTCTTTTTTTTTAAAAATTTTTCCTGCTAAAAGCCCACAGGTTCTGGCTCCACCTGGACCAATCAGAGATCAGAAAGGGTGAACAGCCACCTAAACCATTTCTTTATTATTATTATTATTTTTCTTTTTCTTTTTTTAATTAAATTTTTTTTCTTTTCTTTTCTCTGATATAAGCCCACAGGTCCTGGCTCCATCGGGACCAAACAGGGATCATTAAGGGTGAACAGCCACCTAAACCCTTTTTTATTCTTCTCTCTCTCTCTCTCTCTCTCTCTCTCTATAATTTTTTATTTTTCCTGCTAAAAGCCCACAGGTCCTGGCTCCATTGGGACCAATCAGGGATCATTAAGGGTGAACAACCATCTAAACCCTTTCTTCTTGTTTTTTCCCCTTTCTTCTTCTTCTTATATATGTTTTCTTCTTTTTTTCTTTTTTTCCTTCTAAAAGCCCACAGGTCCTGGTTCCACCTGGACCAATCAGGGATCACTAAGGGTGAACAGGGAGGCAGATGCAGCAACTATTTACATAGGCTTACACTGTTCACTCATACTTGAGGCTTTCTGATTCTCCCTCTCCTCATTTCTATAGAATAGAAAAGCTGGTTTTCTCTCTCATATCCCTGCTATCTTTGCTACAGCACCCTTCAAAACTATCTATACTTTAGTCAACTTAATCATTTTTCCCCTCATACAACAGGCTTAATATATATACATCTCTATCAAGACTGGCTCAATTGCAGCTGAGGGTGTAATTAAGAATGGGGGTTACCTTGGTGGGTTTGGGTATATAGTTATGTTCACAGGCGGTTAAAAAGGGAAGTAAAAGAGAAAGATATCACTGAAGGTATGGCTATTTTGCCTGGACTGGTGGTTCTGTTTTAGAAGCAGCTCAAAAGCAGTGTATGAGAAAGGATAGAAGGAGTGTCTTGACTGGATGGAAAGGGGCAAGATACACAACCAATCCAGAATACAACCAGACAGCCCAAATAAAGGCAACCCCAAGAACAACAAGGGGAGAAAATCTAGGAGACTGCAACACTGAACTCCACAAATCTCCTAACACAGAAGGGTGCTCAACTAAGGCAAGGAAGCAAAGCAGATTAAACTAAGGAAAAAACAAAAAACAAGCAACAACAGACAACTAAAAAACAGGGCAAAAAAGAATCAGTCCATCACCAAAAGGAAAGGAAAAATCCCCAGAAAGGCACACAATACATCAGATAAGGAATTCAAAAAGATGATGATAGCTCAATGAGCTGAGCCAGCTCAAAGAAAACTATAAACAACTCCAGGGAAGTTACAAGGAACTTACTGAGAGCTACAACAGCATCAAAAATGACATAGAAACTATCAGTAAGTGCCAGGAGGAAATGAAGAATACAATTTCTGAATTGAATACAGTAGAAGGAATCAACAGTAGGCTAGAGGAAGCAGAGTACTGGATCAGCGAGTTGGAAGACAATGTAGACAAATACTCCAAGACTGCACAAGAGAATGAAAATAGTTTGAACAAGATTGAAGAGAGTTTAAGAGAGCTGCAGGACAACATAAAATGTAACAACATCCATGTCACAGGAATACCAGGAGGAGAAGAGTAACAAAGAATGGAAAACCTGTTCAAAAGAGTCATGATAGAAAATTTTCCTAACATGATGAGTGAAAACATTAACCAAGTTCAGGAAGCACAGAGAGTCTCAATGAAGATCAACCCAAACAGACCAACTCCAAGGCACATTATTATTAAAATGGCAAATTTCAAAGACAAAGAGAGAATCCTAAAAGCATCAAGAGAGAAACAACAAATAACATATAAGGGGGCTCCAATGAGGCTATCAAATGATTATTCTACAGAAACAATTCAAGCCAGAAGGGAATGGCAAAAAGTATTTCAAGTCATGGTAAACAAAGGCCTGCAACCAAGAATACTCTACCCAGCAAGGCTCTCATTTGAGATAGAAGGAGAAATAAGGAGATTCCCAGACAAAAAAAGACTAAAAGAATACATCTCCACCAAATTAGTATTGCAACAAATGCTAAAGGGTCTGCTTTAAAAATAAATAACTAAGTAAAATGAAGAAACAGAGAAAGCCAAAAAGGAATACAGGTACAAAGTGAGAATACGGCAATGAATAAGTACCAATCAATAATAACCTTAAATGAAAATGAATTAAATGCACCAATCAAAAGACATAGGGTAGCCGAATGAATAAAAAAACATGACCCACATATATGCTATCTTCAAGATACACACCTCAGGCTAAAAGATTGATACAGATTGAGAGTGAAGGGATGGAAAAATATATATCAAGCAAATGGACATGAAAAAAAAAAGCTGGAGTAGCAATACCTATTTCAGACAAAATAGATTTTACAGTGAAGGCCATAAAAAGGGATAAATATGGACATTTCATAATACTTAAGGGAACAATCCATCAAGAAGAAATAACTGGTAAACATATACGCACCCAATGTAGGAGCTCCGAAATATATAAGGAAAATCTTGGAGGACTTTAAGAAAGATATAGATAGCAACACCCTAATAGTAGGGGATTTTAATACCCCACTATCAACAATGAACATATCTTCCAAACAAAAAATCCCCAAAGATGTTGTGGCATTGAACAACACTCTAGAGAAAATGGACCTAACTGATGTATACAGAGGCTTTTACCCCAAAGAAGCAAAATACACATTCTTTTCAAATGCACATGGATCATTCTCTAAGATAGACCACATGGTAGTTCACAAGACGAGCCTCCACAAATACAGGAAAATTGAAATCATACAAAGCATCTTCTCAGATCACAATGGCTTGAAACTAGAAACCAATCTCAAAGTAAAAAACCAAAAATACTTTAACTCACGGAGACTGAATAACATGCTTTTAAGTAATGAATGGGTTAACAATGAGATCAAAGATGAAATCAAAATGTTCCTGGAAACAAATAACAATGAACACAGGACAGGCCAAAACCTATGGGACACAGCAAAGGCAGTGCTCAAGAAGAAAATTTACAGCAATACAGGCCTTCCAAAAAAGGTTACAAGAAGTTTATAAAAACAACCTAACCATAAAGCTCCAAGAACTAGAGGAGCAACAACAAACAAGTAGAAGGAAGGAAATCATCAAGATCAGAGCAGAACTAAATAACTCTGAGATTCAAACTACAATTCGAAGAATCAACAGGTCCAGGAGCTGGTTCTTTGAAAAAATAAACAAAATTGACAAGCCTTTATCCAGACTCGTCAAGAAAAAGAGAGAGAGGACCCAAATAAATAGAATCAGAACTGACAGAGGAGAAATCACAACTGATACCTCAGAAATACAAAAGATTGTAAGAAATTACTACAAACAACTATATGACAAAAAACATGACAACCTGGATGAAATGGACACATTTCTGGAAATGTATAATCTACCAAAACTGAACCCAGAAGAAGCAGAAAGCCTCAATAGGCCAATAACAACTAGTGAAATTAAGGTAGTGATCGAAAATCTCCCAAAGCCCAAAAGCCCCGGACAGGATAGATACACAGGTGAATTTTACCAAACATTTAAAGAAGAACTAACTCCTATCCTTCTCAAACTATACCAAAAAATACAGGAAGAGGGAAGACTCCCAAACTCTTTCTATGAGGCCAGTATTATTCTATTTCCAAAACCAGGTCCAGACACAACTAGGAAAGAAAGCTACGTGCCAATATCTCTGATGAACATAGATGCTAAGATTCTCAACAAAATATTGGCCAACCGGATTCAGCAGTACATTACAAAAATCATACACCAAGATCAAGTGGGTTTCATCCCAGGGATGCAAGGATGGTACAACATTCGTAAATCAATAAATGTAATACACCACATCAACAAATTGAAAGATAAAAACCATATGATCATATCAATAGATGCTGAAAAAGCATTAGATAAGGTACAGCAACCATTTATGATAAAAACCCTCAGCAAAATGGGAATAAAGGGAGCATACCTCAACATCATAAAGGCCATCTATGAGAAACCTGAAGCCAACATCATACTTAATGGGCAAAAACTAAAAGCTTTCCCCCTAAGATCAGGAATGAGACAAGGCTGTCCATTTTCTCCACTTCTATTCACCATTGTCTTGGAAGTTCTATCTATAGCCATCAGAGAAGAAAAAGGAATCAAAGGTATCCAAATGGGAAAGGAGGAAGTCAAACTGTCATTATTTGCAGATGATATGATAATGTACATACAAAACCGGGTAGGCTCCACCCAAAACTTACTCAACCTAATAAGCAAATTTAGCAAAATAGCTGGGTATAAAGTCTATATCCAGAAATCAAAAGCATTTTTGTATACCAATAATGAAACATGAGAAATAGAAGCGAGAAAACAAATCCCATTTTCCATAGCAACAAGAAAAATAAAGTACCTAGGAATAAACTTACCTAAGGAGGTAAAAGACCTATACTCAGAAAACTACAGAACAATGAAGAAAGAAATCAACAAGTAAAATACATAAGGTCCTCAAGGATCCCACAAGTCCAGATATTGTACACAGAATCAAGGAGATCATCAATGAAGATCCAGGATGTTTTACCTTGACATTTTGAGAGAAGCAGTTGTACTGTGGATGAAGCAAGTCACAAATGAACATCATTTTATCTTCCAACAAGATGGTGCACCAGCATATAATGTCAAAATGGTGCAAGAATTTCTGTGTCAGTGTTCCTGAATTATGGTCAAAGGAAATCTGGCTGTCTAGGTCATCAGATGCAAATCCTTTAGATTATTATGTATGGAGTATTTGTGAGAGATAAGTAAATAAACAACCTCACTCCAATAAAGAGACAACTGAAGCTAAGACTGAAAACACTATGGTGTCCATGGGTAAAGAAAAGTTATTAAAGCATGCTCAAGTTTCCTAGGTCAAATGAAGTCTATTATTGCAGCAAAAGGAGATGTGTTTGAACAATTAAAAAAATGACCATATTTAGGACATGGACAACAGGTGGGATTGACTTTGGGGGGAAAGGGTGGATGGGGAGGGGGACAGAGGGGAGCAAAAAAGGGATGGATGTAATACAACAACAATAAAATTTAAAAAAATTACCATATTTATGTATTTACATATAAGAATAAATTTATTTCAAAATATAACACTTTTGTGGTATGTTGTTTATTTTATTAAAATTTTGCCAATTGATTGTGCACTCCTTGTAGAAACCACCCTCAAGGAAAAAATAACAAAAACATTCTAATACATGGAGATTAAATAACATGCTATTAAATAAAGAATGGGTTAACAATGAGATCAAAGGAGAAATTAAAAAGTTTCTGGAAACAAATGAAAATGAATACACAACAGCCCAAAACCAATGGGACACAATGAAGGCAGTCCTGAGAGGGAAGTTCAAAGCAATACAGGCCTACCTAAAAATGATAGAAGAAGTTTATGCAAACAACATAATCTTAAAGCTGCAAGAATTAGAGGAGCAACAACAAACAAAGCCCAGAGCAAGTAGAAGGAAGGAAATCATAAAAAGCAGAGCAGAATTAAATGACATTGAGACTAAATCTACAATTCAAAGAACCAATAAACCCAGGAGCTTGTTCTTTAAAAAAATAAACAAAATTGACAAGCCTTTAACCAGCCTCATCAAGAAAAAGGGAGGACCCAAATCAATAAAATCAGAAATGACAGAGGAGAAATTACAACTGATACTTCATAAATAAGAAATTACTACAAACAACTAGAAGACAAGATACATGACAATTTGGGTGAAATGGACCAATATCTGGAAATGTATAATCTTCCAAAACTGAATCAAGAAGAAGCAGAAAGCCTGAACATATCAGTAACAACTAATGAAATGGAAGCAGTAATAAAAAAAACTAGTGAACAAAAGCCCTGGACTGTATGGATACACAGATGCATTTTACCAAACACTTAGGGAAGAACTAACTCCTATCCTTCTCAACTTATTCCAAAAACTCCAAGAAGATGGAAGACTCCCAAACTCTTTCTATGAGCCCAGTATTATCCTAATCCCCAAACAAGGTCAAGACACAACAGAAAACTATAAGCCAGTATCGCTGATGAACTATATAGATGCTAAAATCCTCAATAAAATGTTGGCAAACCGAATCCAGCAATACATTAAAAAGATCACACAGCATGATCAAGTGGGATTCATCCTAAGGATGCAAGGATGATATTAAAATCCACAAATCAATAAATGTACCACATAAACAAAATGAAAGACAAAAACCATATGATCATATCAATAGATGATGAAAAAGCACCTGATAAAGTATAGCACCCATTTATGATAAAAACACTCACCAAGGTGGGAATAGAGGAAGCATACCTCAAAAGAACAAAGGCCATATATAAGAAACCTGCAGCCAACATCATACTCAATGGGCAAAAACTAAAAGATTTACCCCTAAGATCAGGGACAAGATAAGGCTGTCCACTCTCTCTACTTGTGCTCAACATCATTCTGGAAGTTCTAGTCACAGAGATCAGACAAGAAAAAGGAATCAAAGGCATCCAAATTGGAAAGGAGGAAGTAAAACTGTCATTATTTGCAGATGACATGATAGTGTATGCAGAAAGCCCTATGAACTCCATGAAAAAACTACTAGACCTAATAGGCAAATTACTAAAATAGCTGGATACAAAATCAATATCCAGAAATTGAAGGCATTTTTATACACCAACAATGAAACATCAGAGATAAAAGCTAGAAAATAAATCCCATTTACCATAGCAACAAGAAAATTAAAGTACTTAGGAATAAACTTAACCAAGGAGGTAAAAGACCTATACACAGAGAACTACAGAACAATAAAGAAAGAAATTAAAGAAGATAAAAATAAATGGAAGGATATACCATATTCATGGATGGGAATAATTAACATCATTAAAATGTCCATACTTCCCAAAGCAATTTATAGGTTCAATGCAATTCCTATTAAAATATCAATCACATATTTCACATATCTAGAAAAAATACTTCAAAAATTTACATGGAGCCAAAAATGCCCATGAATAGCCACAACAATATTGAGAGAGAAGAACAAAGTAGGAAGAATCACAATACTGGATATCAAACTATACTACAAAGCCACTGTAATCAGAATGGTCTGGTACTGACATAAGAATAGACATATAGATCAATGGAACAGAACAGAGAGCTCAGAAATTAACTCAGTACTCTATGGTTAACTAATATTCAACAACAGGGGAAGGAGCATAAAATGCAGTGAAAAGAGCCTCTTCAACAAGTGGTACTGGAAGTACTGGACAGAGATATGCAAAAATAAAGGTAGACCACTAACTTACACCATATACCAGTATAAACTCAAGATGGGTAAAGGAGTTAAACATAAGCCATACCACCATAAAAGTCCTAGAGAGAAACATATGCAGTAAAATTTCAGATATCCCACATAGCAATATTTTCATCCATACTTCTCCAAGGGTAAGAGAAAAAAGAATAAAGAAATGGAACTACATCAAACAGAAAAGTTTCTGTTCAGCTGAAAAAAAGATCAGCAAAATTTAAAAAGAACCAATTATATGGGAAAACATATTTGCCAATGATATCTCAAACAAGGGTCTGATCTCAAAAATATACAAATAACTTATACGACACAACGTACCTGGCTGCTGGCACAATGGATAAGGCACCCTCCTATAAACCCAAAGGTCACTGGTTTGATTCTCCATCAGAGAGATGCAAATTAAAACCAGAAGGAGATGCCACCTCACACCTGTCAGAATGTCTATCATTAACAAATCAACAAACAACAAGTGCTGGCAAGGATGTGAAGAAAAGGGAACCCTGGTGCACACTGTTAGTAGGGATGCAGACTTGTGCAGCCATTATGGAAAATGATATGGACTTTCCTCAAAAAACTAAAAATGGAACTGCCTTTTAACCCAGCAATTCCACTGCTTGGATTATTCCTGAAGAACCCTGAAAAACCAATTCAAAATAACCTATGAGCCCTATGTTCATAGCCAAGTGCTGTAAACAGCCTAAGTGTCCAACAGTGGAGAATGGAGAGAACAGTGTGGGAAAAATGGGATAAATGTAATAAGACAATAAATTAATTTTAAAAAGTCTTGTTTTCACTAATTCCACATAGTGACCTTATTACCAAAAGTCAACATGTATTTGCACAGTTATATTAAAATATTTTGAAAATAATTCAGTAATCGGTGTGCAACTGTGAGTGTGTTTGGTAAAATTGTTTGTGAAATATGATGTTTAAAAGTTAGAAAACATATTTTAAAAATAGTCATTTAGAAATCTGAGATGACTAAATTCAGTATACATCAGAGATATAAGATGGCGGAGGAGTAAGTGGAGCTACACCAATTTCTTCCCAGGATGCATCTGGAATTACTTTTTTGGAGAAAAAGTCAGCTGGAATTAACAACAGAACACCAGCTGGAAGGAAGTCCTATAACCATGGACAGAACAGAAGAGGATGCTTCATCACAATGTGACTGGTAAGAATCGCAGAAACGCAAGAAGGCTGGCTGGGCCCCCACCAGGAGCAGCAGCCTAAGGGATGGAGTCAAGGGTTCCACCTAAGAAGGGTGTGTTCTGGTCTCCCAGTTGGGTGTCCCAGCCTACAGCAACGTGGCAGAGAGTAGAGCAGCATCCAGCTGAGATGGGCAGAAAGCCATGGAGTTTGGTGGCCTCAGAGCTAGAGACAGAGACTACTAGGGTGACTACAGCAGAAAATACATTGACACCCACCTATCCTGGGCTCCAGCAGAGGGAGGGCAGACAGGACGGGAGATATATGGGGAGAGTTTGTGGCGGTGCTTGGAGGAAAGAGGTACGGAAGCAGTGGTGGGGATCTGGGTGCTGACTCATCGCCCACACCTCAGGCAGACTGCGCTGCACCAAGCAGCTCCCATAAGAGGGTCCTCATAGCCCCGCCCACTGAAAGCAATCTGCCCCACCCAGCGGTGCCTGAGCCTGGCACCTGAACACAATTCTTTGATTTACATCTGCATAAACCTCTGCTGCCCTGCCACGTCTGAGCATAAATACAATAGTTGGCACCTGAAGAAATATCTCTTGCCCAGCAGCGCCTGGGCCTGGTGGCTGATTACAAACTCCCTGACTTAGAGCTGGGTCTGTCAGTCAGCCCTACACAGTGACTTGTGAGGTTGGTGGCTGATCCTAGACTTACTGCTTTGCAACTGAGTAAGTCCTTGCTCAGCAGAGCCTGGGCCTGGCAGCTGATTACAAACTCTCTGACTTACACCTGGGTCAGACAGTCAGCCCCACACAGTGGCAAGTGAGCCTGGTGGCTAATCATGGATTCATTGTTTCATGGCTGAGGGGGTTTGTCCCGCCCAGTGTCCCCTGGGCCTGGCACAAACTCACTGGATTACAAATGAATCTTTCAGTCTATCCCAGTGGCCCATTAGCCTGGCTGATGATCAAAGATTTATTGGACTACAATAGAATCTTTTGTAGAGCCTAGCACCTGATCCTGGTGGGTGAACACAGATTCATTGGATTACATTGGATTTTGCTGCCTTGCCTAGCAGTACCTAAGCCTAGAGGCTGATCACAGATTGATTGATTTACATCTGAATCTGTTCCACCAGGCTGCATCTGAGTTGGCAGCTGATCTATTGGATTATAATTGAACATCTCTGTCTAGCCCAATAGAGCCTGAGTTTGGTAGCTGATTTATTGATTTACAACTAAATCGGTCTGTCACCCTAAGCTGCATCTAAGCCTGGTGGTGGATCACAGACCAATAGGATTATAACTAAATCAATTCTCCCAGCCTAGCAGTTCCTCAGACTAGCAGCTGATCAGTCTGACTGCATTACAACAAAACCTAAAAATGGGGAGAAAAAGAAACAGTCCATCACCAAAAGGAAAGGAGGAATCCCCAGAAAGATCATTAAATGAAACAGAGGCAAGCAAACTATCAGATATGGAATTCAAAATAATGATGATAGAGAGGCTCAACGAGCTCAGCCAGCTCAAAGAAAACTATAAACAACTCCAGGGGAACTACAAAGAACTCTAGGAAAGCTACAAGGAACTTACTGAGAACTACACCAGCATTAAAAAGGATATAAAAACAATCAGTGAGAGCCAGGAGGAAATGAAGAATACAGTTTCAATTGAAGAATACAGTAGAAGGAATCAACAGCAGGCTAGAGGAAGCAGAGAATCAGAGAGCTGGAGGACAACATAGAAAAATATTCCAAGACAGTGCAACAGAATGAAAAAAGGCTGAACAAGAATGAAGAGGTATTAAGAGAGCTGCAGGACAAATGAAAGGCAATAATATCCATATTATAGGGATACCAGAAGGAGAAGAGAAACAAGAAATGGAAAACTTGTCCAAAAAAGTAATGATAGAAAACTTCCCTAACATAATGAGTGAAAATGTTACTTAAGTTCAGGAAGCACAGAGGGTCCCAATGAAGATCAACCCAAACAGAACAACCCCAAGACACATTGTAATTAAAATGGCAAATTTCAAAGACAAGAAGAGAATCATAAAAGCATTAAGAGAGAAATAGCAAAAATCAAATAAGGGGGCTACAATAAGGTTATCAAATGATTATTCAACAGAAACAATACAAGCCAGAAGGAAATGGCATAAAATATTTCAAGTAATGGGAAACAAAGGACTGCAACCAAGTACACTCAACCCAACAAGGTTCTTATTCAAAATGGAAGGAGAAATGAGTTTCCCAGACAAAAGAAGATTAAAAGAATACATCTCTACCAAACCAACATTGCAAGAAATACTAAAAGGTGTGCTTTAAAAAAAAAATGAAGAAACAAAACCAAAGATAGATAGATAGGAACACATGTAAAAGGGGAAAAATGGCAATAGATAAATATCAATCAATAATAACCTTAAATGTAAATAGATTAAATGCACCAATCAAAACACATAGGGTAGTTGAATGAATAAGAAAACATGACTCACATATATGCTGTGTTCAAGAGACCCATCCCAGAACAAAAGATTG
The DNA here is from genome assembly GCA_004026585.1 of Noctilio leporinus. NCBI lineage: Eukaryota > Metazoa > Chordata > Mammalia > Chiroptera > Noctilionidae > Noctilio > Noctilio leporinus. The sequence continues at coordinate 28,422 of PVIW01010646.1, forward strand.
ACACAGATTGAAAGTGAAGGGATAGAAAAATATATATCAAGCAAATGGACATGAGAAAAAGGCTGGAGTAGCAAAACTTATTTCAGACAAAATAGATTTTACAATGAAGGCCATAAAAAGAGACAAAGAAGGACATTTCATAATACTTGAGGGAACAATCCATAAAGAAGATACAACTCTGGTAAACATATACACACCAAACATAGGAACTCCCAAATATATAAGGAAAATCTTGAAGGACTTCAAGAAGGATATAGCCAGCAACACACTAATAGCAGGGGATTTTAATACCCCATTATCAACAATGGACAGATTTTCCAAACACAAAAACACCAAGGATATTGTGGTATTGAACAACACTAGAGGAAATGGACCTAACTGATATGGACAGAACCGTTTACCCCAAAAAAGCAAAATACACATTCTTTTCAAATGCACATGGAACATTATCTAAGATAGACCACATGGTAGGTCACAAGGCAAGCCTCCACAAACATAGGAAAATTGAAATCATGCCAAGCATCTTCTACGATAACAATAGATTTAAACTAGAAACCAACCTCAAGAAAATAAACAAAAAACACTCTAATTCATGCAGACTGAATAACATGCTTTTAAGTAGGGAATGGGTAAACAATGAGATCAAAGATAAAATCAAAAAGTTTCTGGAAGCAAATGACAATGAATACACAACAGCTTTAAACCTATGGGACACAGCAAAGGCAATGTTTAGAGGAAAATTCATAGCAATACAGGCCTACCTAAAAAGATAGAAGAAACATATACAAACAACCTAACCATAAAGTTGCAAGAACTAGAGGAGCAACAACAAACAAATCCCAAAGCAAGTAGAAGGAAGGAAATCATCAAGATCAGAGCAGAATTATGTAACTTAACAGACTAAATCTACAATTTGAAGAATCAGTAAGTCCAGGAGCTGGCTTTTTGAAAAAAATAAACAAAATTGACAAGCCTTTAAACAAGCTTCATCAAGAAAAAGAGAGAGAGGACCCAAATCAACAAAATCAGAAATGACAGAGGAGAAATCACAACTGATGCTTCAGAAATACAAAGGATTGTAAAAAATTACTACAGACAACTATAAGACAAGAAATATGACTACTTGGGTGAAAGGGACACATTCCTGGAGATGTATAATCTACCAAAACTGAATCCAGAAGAAGCAGAAATCCTGACGAGACCAATAACAACTATTGAAATTAAAGAAATAATAAAAAATTTCCCAAAGTATAAGAACCCTGGACAAGAAGGCTATACAGGTGAATTTTGCCAAACATTTAGAGAAGAACTAACTCCTATCCTTTTCAACCTATTCCAAATTACCTAAGAATAGAGAGACTCCCACACTCTTTCTATGAGGTCAATATTATTCTAATCCCAAAACCATGTCAAGACACAACTAAGAAAGAGAACTACTAGCCCTGGCTGGTAGCACAGTGGATAAGGCACCGGCCTGTGAACCCAAAGGTTGCAGGTTCGATTCCCAGCCAGGGCAACATAACTAGGTTGCAAGCCAGGTCTCCAGTCAGGTCTGTGGCTGGAGGCAGGTGAAAAGCAACCATACATTGATATCTCTCTCCCTCTCTGCCTCTTTCTCTTCCCCTCTTTCTAAAAATAATAAAAAATAAAAATCTTAAAAAAAAAAAAGATAAAAAAAGAAAGAGAACTATAGGCCAATATCTCTGATGAACATAGATGCTAAGATTCTCAACAAAATATTGGTGAACTGGATCCAGCAATACATTAAAAAGATCATACATCATGATGAAGTGGGTTTCATCCCAGGGATGCAAGGATGGTAGAACATTCACAAATCAATAAATGTAATATAACACATCAACAAATTGAAAGACAAAAACCATATGATCATATCAATAGATGCTGAAAAAGCATTTGGTAATGTACAGCCACCATTTATGATAAAACCCTCAGCAAAATGGAAATAAAGGGAGAATACCTCAACATCATAAAGGCCCTATATGAGAAACCTGAAGCAGACATCATATTCAATGGGCAAAAGCTAAAAGCTTTTCCCCTAAGATCAGGAAGAAGACAAGGCTATCCACATTCTCCACTTCTGTTCAACATCGTTTTGGAAGTTCCAGCCATAGCTATCAGAGAAGAAAAAGGAATCAAATGTATCTAAATTGGAAAGGAGGAAGTCAAACTGTCATTATTTGCAGATGATATGATAGTGTACATACAAAACCCAACAGACTCCACCAAAAACTTACTCAACCTTATAAGCACATTTAGCAAAATAGCTGGATATAAAGTCAACATTCAGAAATCAATATACCAATAATGAAACATCAGAGATAGAAGCTAGAAAACAAATCCCATTTACCATTGCAACCAGAAAAATAAAGTACTTAGGAATAAACTTAACCAAGGAGGTAAAAGATCTGTACTCAGAAAACTACAGAACACTGAAGAAAGAAATTAAAGAAGATAAAAATAAATGGAAACATATACCATGTTCAAGGATGGGAAGAATTAACATCATGAAAATATCCATAGTACCCAAAGCAATCTATAGATTCAATGCAATCCCAATTAAAATACCAATGACAGACTTCACAGAAATAGAAAAAATACTTCAAAAATTTATATGGAGCCAAAAACGCCCATGAATAGATGCAGCAATCTTGAGAAAGAAGAACAAGGTAGGAGGAATCACAATACTGGACATCAAACTATACTACAAGGCTACTGTCATCAGAAGTGTTTGGTACTAGTATAAGAATAGACATATAGATCAATGGAAGACAATAGAGAGCTCAGAAATAAACCCAGGACTCTATGGTCAAGTAATATTCAAGAAAGGGGGAAGGAACATAAAATGGAGTAAAAACAGTCTCTTCAACAAGTGGTGTTGGGAGAATTGGACAGCAACATGCAAAAAGATAAAACTAGACCAGCAACTTATATCATACACCAGAATAAACTCAAGATGGAATTGTGTTCGCAGCCGCCATCGCTCTCTAACACCAGCACCTCCTCCAGCTCGCAGAGCTCCAGCCGAAGGAGAAGTGGGGGTAAGTAAAGAGGACTCTATACCATGGCTCGTACAAAGCAGACTGCCCGCAAGTCGACCGGTGGTAAAGCACCGAGGAAGCAACTGGCTACCAAAGCCGCTCGCAAGAGTGCGCCCTCTACTGGAGAGGTGAAGAAACCTCATCGTTACAGGCCTGGTACCGTGGCACTTCGTGAAATTAGACGTTATCAGAAGTCCACTGAACTTCTGATTCACAAACTTCCCTTCCAGCGTCTGGTGCGAGAAATTGCTCAGGACTTCAAAACAGATCTGCGCTTCCAGAGTGCAGCTATTGGTGCTTTGCAGGAGGCAAGTGAAGCCTATCTGGTTGGCCTTTTTGAAGACACCAACCTGTGTGCTATCCATGCCAAACATGTAACAATTATGCCAAAAGACATCCAGCTAGCACGCCGCATACGTGGAGAACATGCTTAAGAATCCACTATGATGGGAAACATTTCATTCTTAAAAAAAAAAAATTCTCTTCTTCCTGTTATTGGTAGTTCTGAACATTAGATATTTTTTTTCCATGGGGTCAAAAGGTACCTAAGTATATGATTGCAAGTGGAAAATAGGGGACAGAAATCAGGTATTGGCAGTTTTTCCATTTTCATTTGTGTGTGAATTTTTTTAATATAAATGCGGGGTCATAAAGCATTAATGCAAGTCAAGATGTTTCAGTGAACAAGTTTCAGCAGTTCAACTTTATAACAATAC
>PVIW01010646.1:32296-42957 GCA_004026585.1 Noctilio leporinus
CATTTGGATTTTTTTAAAACAAGTAAATTTCTTATTGATGGCAACTAAATGGTGTTTGTAGCATTTTTATCATACAGTAGATTCCATCCATTCACTATACTTTTCTAACTGAGTTGTCCTACATGCAAGTACATGTTTTTAATGTTGTCTGTCTTCTGTGCTGTTCCTGTAAGTTTGCTATTAAAATACATTAAACTATTAAAAAAAAAAAACAACTCAAGATGGATAAAGGATTTAAACACAAGCAGTGCCACCATAAAGATCCTGGAGAAAAATATAGGTAGTAAAATTTTAGATATCCTACACAGAAATATGTGTTTACTGATACTTCTCCAAGGGCAAAGGAAATTAAAGAACAAATCAACAAATGGGACTATATCAAGTGAAAAGTTTCTGTTCAGTTAAAGAACACACCAGAAAAGTTCAAAGGGAAAACATATTTGCCAATGATACCTCAGACAAGGGTCTGATTTCCAAAATATACAAAGAATTTATGAGATTCAACACCAGGGAGACAGATAGCCCAATTAAAAAATGGCAAGGGATCTGAATAGACAACTTTCTGAGGAAGACATATAAAGGGCCTAAAGGCATATGAAAGAATACTCAATATCGTTAGCCATCAGAGAGATGCAAATTAAAAGCACAATAAGATACCACCTCACACCTGTCAGAATTGCAATCATCAACAAATCAACAAACAACAAGAGTTGGCAAGGATTTGGGGAAAAGGGGACCCTGGTGCACTGTTGATGGGAATGCAGGCTGGTGCAGCCACTATAGAAAGTAGTATGGAGTTTCCTTAAAAAACTAAAAATGGAACTATGTTTTGATCTAACAATTCCACTACTGAGACTATACCTGAAAATTCCTGAAACACCAATTCATAAGAACCTATGTACCCCTACATTCTTAGCAGCGCTGTTTTCAGTAGCCAAGTGTTAGAAACAGTCTAAATGCCCATTAGTGGATGATTGGATCAAAAAAACTTTGGTACATTTACAAAATGAAATACTACACAGCAGAAAGAAAGAAGGAACTCCTAGCCTTTGCAACAACATGGATAGAACTGGAAAATATGCTTAGTGAAGTAAGTCAGTCAGTGAAAGACAAATACTATATGTTCTCACCCATTACAGTACAATAATGAACAAAACAAACAAGGAAACAGAACCAGATACATCAATACAATGAATAGACATTGTATTTAGTGGGCAGAGCAGAGGGGGAGAATGGAGTGAGGTGGAGGAAGCAAAGAAGAGGGGCGGTTTTGTCAAGGAACTAGCATGGAAGAACCATGGATGGGCAACAAACGGGATTGACTTTGGGCAGGAGTGAGTAGATGGGGAAGGGGACAGAGGGGAGTAAAAAGGGGATGGATATAATACAACAACAATAAAATTAAATTATAAATAAAATGAAAATGATTGTGTTAACATGAAATAGGCTTGATATGAAAGAATACTTTAATTCATTTAATATTAAAATGTACTTATATTGCATCATTATAATTGTTCACTTAAATATCTCTAAGTTTCATTAGAGTTTCAGGGAAGAGATCCTTACTTCAGTACTACATCAACGTGTTTATCAAATCCTACAACTTGCTTATCTTTCTCTACGAGAAAGTGGTCTTTGTATTTGTAGATAAAACAAGAATAATTAACTTAGCTGTCAAGTATTTGTGCCAAAGTCTGATTGTACTAGGATATCCTGCTCTAAAGGGGTCTTCTCCATAGGAACTGATAATAAATAGGTGCCAAAGACCCAGTAGAAGTAAACCTCTATGACTCAGACATTATGACCAGGATCTGGCTGCTATAGAAGCATCTCTAGGCCCCCTCTCATTAAAAACACTCAGAAGGGGTCACTTAACATGCTTCCCTTTCCCAGCACCCCCCACCTTAGCTTCTTCCCAATAAGGCAAGGCTATAAGATTTATGTGCTGTCGGGGAAGCTTCTGGTGCAAAATGATGTTATACTTCCTAAACAAAAGATGCTCACTGAACCATCTGCTCAAATACTAAGAGGCTGGTTTCTTGAAATCCATGATGAGTTGGGACCTTGCTTTCTGTTTTCCAAACTTACACCCCTCTCATCAATACCAAGAACCCAGTTCCAAAGATGACAGAATCAACTAACCAACCTAACAAAAATCTATTAAAAAATATTTTCATGGATTCTAAAGAGATTTCAGAACAGGGGTGTGGAAGAGAGAGAGAGGAGGAGAGGAGGAGGGAGGGAGAGAAGGAGGAAGAGAGAGAGAGAGAGATTGATCGGACAGCAAAACATCGACAGGCTGCCTCCCACAGAGAGAGAGAGAGAGAGAGAGAGAGACAGAGAGAGAGAGAGAGAGAGAGACAGAGAGAGACAGAGAGAGAGAGACAGAGAGAAAGAGAGAGAGAGAGAGAGATCTGAGAGCAAAACATTGACAGGCTGCCTCCCACATGTGCTCTGACTGGGGATTGAACCTGAAACCCAGGCATGTGCCCGACCTGGAATTGAACCCCCAACCCCTTAGCACACAGGATGACACTCTCAGCCAACTGAGCCCTACCAACCTGGGCAAAAATTCACTTTTAAGAAGGTATTTACAATCAACCATTGCATATGCAATTTTACACGAAGTTTTTAAGACATAAAATGAGTCTGTTATGGGAGTAAATTTTACAGCCATCTCTTCAAAGAAATAAAAAGGGTAATGTACTTGTAGAATTCTGGGTTCTCCTGCTGAGCCAAATGTTTATCACCTGGATGGTACATCTATCAGTATAGACCCTGTGGACTAGAACTAGATTTATAAAATTCCCTCTAACTTTAAGATTCTAAAAAGAGTGGTTCTTAAAGTACAGTTCTATCAGTTAGCATGACTTGAGAAGCTGTTAGAAATAAAAGTTCTTGCCCCCTCAACTATTCAAAACCTTTAAGGGTGGGCCCAAGATCCTTTTTAATTTTTTTTTAAAGGGGAGTGAGGGAGAGATTTGTTATTCCACTTATTTATGATTCTTGTACGTGCCCAGGGGATCAAATCTGCAACGTTGGCCTATGTTGACAAATGCTCTAACCAACTGAGCTACTTGACCAGGGCTTAAGAATCCCTTTGAAAAAGCTGTGGTAGCCATCTATCAGCATGGTCCCCCAGTGATCAGTACTTGGTATTCATATCTTTGCTCAGTTCCATATCACAACAATGAGGCTGACTTGCACAGCAAACAGAAAGTAGCCAATGTGATAGTTTTTGACACCATGAAAAGTACGATGACCTCCTCCATTCTTGCTCTCTATCTCAGATCCCTTGCTCTAGGGCAGCCAGCTGGCACGTCATGAGGAAAGGCAAATACTCAAGCAGCACTACTGACAAATCCATGTGGCCTAGGGTCAACAGATGTCATACAAGTGAGCCACCTTCAAAGCAGACTGGCTGGCCCAAGTCTAAATAGCTTGACTGAAACCTCCTGAGATACTAAGCCAATTTATCCAGACAATCTGCTCCCAAATTACTAACCCACAAAAACTATGTGAGACAATAAGTGCTTATTATTCTTTTCAGTACTTGAGTTGTGGGGTAATTTGCTTTGCAGCATTAGGTAACTAATATAACAAACCCTCTGGGTGATTCTTGTGCATGTTAAAATTTGAGAACAACTGAGTTAGAACATTTATTCATTCTCCAAATAATTATTTTTTGTACCTACTGTTTGTGCCAGACTAAGAGCAGAACTCAAACCTCCATGCTGCCTACTTTTTTCCTTCACTGATTGCACATTTTATTTATGTGCACATACCTCCATCTGTCACCTACTGCACTGTCAGTTCTGGGGTCAGGACCTTTGCTCAGTTTCCTTACTATCACAGGCCTGGGACCAGCCTGTGCTTGGCATGTAAGAGGCATTCACCTAATACCCACTTGTGGATGATGATTCCCCTCCACCTTCACTGCCTTCCCCCTACACAATGAATTCATCCCCCAGGATCAGGCCTCTAAACAGTACCAATAACATTACATTTAAGGGGCTAGGTGTGTTCTCCTGGAAATCTAATAACCACTGGTTACATTTTCATAAAAATAAATGTCTTTTGTGTTTAAAATAGTCACTTTTTGGACTCCCTCTACTTTACACATGAAGGTTCATAAACACACACAAGGAAATGTGTGCAGTGGGTTTACAGAGGCAAGACATTAAATGTGAGACAGTTTTTCACAGCTGGGTGAGCAGCAAGCAGTACATCAATAAAGAAAAGAAAAACAAAAAGAAAAGGGGTCATTTGCTTCGCCTCCAGGTGGTGGAGCCCTGTGCTAATTAGGAAAGCAGAAAGTGGAGGGGCTGCCACGGAGCTCTTCTCTGATGGTATGTCCACTGGCCTGGCTGTGCACCTGGCCAAACCTAGGACTGCAAGTATGAGGACAGCCTAACCTTACTGAGGGGCTCGCTGCTGGCTTCTTTTGCTCAGTTACTGGCATCACAGGTTAGTGTTTGGAAATGAGGTGATGAGACAATAAGTCAATAGCTTTTCAACAGGACCTTAGAACATGAAGGGACATTGGGAGAACACTTTTTGGTAAAAGAAAAAAACACTCATTGGTCTTTAAAAATTCTGGCATATACATTAAGATGTGGGTGACATCATTTTATTGATATAGGAGAATGCCAGATACATTACAGAATGGATGCTGGCCCTAGCATATTTCTGAATAAATCAAGGAAAAGGTAAAAAAGCTGTAACATCAGGAGAGTCAGAGGGTGACGGAGCTCTGCTGAGCACAGCTTTCCCAGAGTGCATCTTCTGGCTACCTTTAGTGAGGGGCTCACACTGCGGTATGACTGGGACAAAAGTTGCATGTGAAGTCACTGACATCAGGCCATGCCTTTCACACATCTGCATCCCCACAGACCCCAGCCTGCCCAGTGGAAAGTTAATGATGCCTTATCAACTCACTCTTTTTCATTCTTTTGCAACAAGCAAGAGTTGCCGTGCTGCCTACAGAACTTTCTGTGATGATAGAGATGTCCTCTGTCAGCATTCCTAATACAGCAGCCTCTGGGAGCATGTGGCCCTGAAACTTGAAATGGGGCTAGGATTTTGAGAAACTGAAGTTTTCATCTTATTTAGTCCTAATTGATTTAAATGCATAGAGCCATTATGGCTAACAGCTGCCATACAAGATAGAACACTGCTACAAAATAGCAACAAACTATAAACTGGCCCTCTAACTTATCTTTTCAAAGGTTTTTAAAAAATATTTTTTACTGATTGTCCTAATTTTTCCCTCTTTGCACACCTTTCCTCCAGCAAACACCCTTCCCTCTATAATATCCCCTCTCTCTTGTTCAAGTTTATGAGTCATGCATATAAGTTCTTTGGCTTCTCCATTTCCTATATTATTCTTAACATCCCTCATTTATTTTGTACCTACCAATTATGTTTCTTAATCCCTGTACCTTTCTCCCCACTCTTTCCCTTCTCCCTCCTAGCTGATAATCCTCCAAATGATCCCCATACGTATGATTCTGTTCCTCTTCTGGTTGTTTGCTTGGTTTGTTTTTGCTTTTCTAGATTCAGATGTTGATTGTTGAGTGTGTTGTCATTTTGATGTTCAGAGTTTTCATCTTCTTTTTCTTTAATAAGTCCCTTTAACATTTCATATAATAAAGGCTTGGTGATGATAAACTCCTTTAGCTTTACCTTGTTTGGGGAGCACTTTATCTGCCCTTAAATTCTAAATGATAGTTTTGTTGGATAGTGTAATCTAGTTTGCAGACCCTTGCTTTTCATCACTTTGAATACTTCTTGCCAGTCCCTTCTTGCCTACAAAGTTTCATCTGATAGTCTTATGGGAACTTCTTGTAGGTAATTCACTTCTTTTCTCTTGCTCCTTTTAAAATTCTCTTTATCTTTAACTTGCAGCATTTTAATTATGATGTGTTTTGGTGTGGTCTTCTTTGGACCTAAGTTTTTTTGCACTCTGTGCTTCCTGGACTTGTATGCCTATTTCATTCATCAAATTAGGGAAGTTTTCCTTCATTATTTTTTCAAACAAGTTTTCAATTTCTGTCTTTTCCTCTTCTCCTTTATACAGCCCTATCATTCTGACAATGGCATTTTTGGAGATTTCCAGTCTTCTTAAATTCTCCTCATTTTAAAAACATTTTGTTTTTTCATTTTATTCTGGTTGATTGTTTATTTTTCCCTTATTTTCCAAGTTGTTGATTTGAATCCTGGCTTCCTTCCCTTCACTGTTGGTTTCCTGTGGATTGTTCTTTATTTTACTTCATGTAGCCTTCATTTCTCTTCTTATGCTTTTGCCATATTCAATGAGATCTCTAAGCATTCTGATTACCAGTGTTTTGTACTCTGCATCTGATAGGCTGGCTATCTCCTCTCCACTTAGCTCTTTTCTGGAGTTCTGTTCTGTTCTTTCATTTCTTTGTTTCCTCCATTTGGCAGCCCCCTTGTGTTTGTTTCTGTGTACCAGGTACTGCTGCGTTGACTACCTGTTTGAGTAGGCCTGTTAAGTTGTGTAGGGCAGAGTCTTGGGTATTCAATAGGGCAGGGCAACCTGCTTCATGGCTTTGTGGCTCTATGTATGGAGGAAGAAAGTTCAGAGAGGGGACAATGGCACTGCTGCCTGACTTCTGGAGGCGTACTTGGCATGCACCCCATTTCTAGTCACTTCACCCACTTCCCATATGTGACTGGTGCCCCTCAAGCTGCTGCTCTGGTGATGGTTCCCTGAATGAGTGGATTTGTGTACCTTCAGGGTCCATGTGATCCCTGTAAATTGACTCTCCTGAGAAACTGGCAATTTCTTCTGCTGCCCAACCCCCACTGGTTTTTAGACAGCAGTTATGAGGTTTTATTTTTCCTGGTTTTGGAACTCTGGGTTGTGCAATCTAGCCTGGGCTGTAATTGCTTGTTCATGAGATATTCCCCTGATTTTTATCCACCACATGTGAATGTGGGACCTCCCGATCCATTGCTTCACAGCTACACTGAACCCTTTCTGCTCCAGTTCTCTATCTCAGCCCCTTCTACCCATCTGGATAAATGTAGCTTCTTCAAATCCTTTGTTATCAGACTTCTATACAGTTCAATTTTCTGGCAGTTCTGGGTGCTTTTTGTTTTGAGGTTAGTTGTGATCCTTCTTCTTCTTCTTTTTTTAAATTTTATTGTTGTTGTATTACATCCAACCCCTTTTTTCTCCCCTCTGTCCCCCATGATCCTTCTTGTGGTTGTGCAAGGAGGCAAAGCATATCTACCTAAACCTTCATCTTGACCAAAAGTCCTTCAAAGGTTTTATTCTTTGTATTTCTCACATGAACACACAGAGGCTCACAGGATTAAGCAACTTGCTCATAATAAGAATGCTAGTAGATGGTAGAGAACAATTCACATTCAATCTGTCCAATCCAATGATAGTCATGCAAAGACATCAAATAGCATTCCCCCTTTTACATGTAAAAGAAGCCTTAAAGGAAAGTCTCAGTTCTTAAAATTCCAAATTCTCAGTAAATAGCTATGAAAGGAAGCTGGCCTTATATATGTGCCATGACTAGTTTTAACAAAACACATGGGAAAAACTTTTTCTCCAGCTATGACTAACCTGAATATCTCTAATTATACCATAATAAGTATATCTGACAGGCCCCCTACTGTGCTCTAAAACTTTTCCTCTAGTAAAGTGTTAGGCAAATGACTTCATGAGAAGGCAACAATGAGAAAAAGGCTTTATTAAACTTCTGTCATATTCTATTATGCTGTCTAAGCATTACATTATTCTATTCTGTAACAGAATAGAATTTACCTTTGCTGACAAACTAGATTATCTCATTTTTCCCCTAAATTAACAGGATCCAATAGAAATGCACAAAAAATAGAGAGGGAGAAGATGGTGACAGAGTAGAGAGCAGTGCTGATGGTGTTCTTGAGTACCAAAGCAGCTAGAGGACAAGATAGGGAGCATGGGATGTCTTCAGGACCCTAGAAATTGGAGCGGGCAGCATCTGGACACAGGGGAGCACAGCCCAGAGGCAGAGGAGGCCAGCAGGACAGTAGGTGAGGCATTCCCGACCAACCAGCCAGCGGGCCAAAGTCGGCTCTGGGCAGTGGCAGCTCTGCCCAGAGGGGCGCGTTTGATTGAGGCCAGCTCCAGGCTCCCTGGCGACTGGAAGTCTCAACAGTGAAGTGCTGGCAGAGAGGGCAAACGCCTTAGGGAACGCGGAATTGAACTCTTGCAGGGGAGGGACTGTGTGAGAGACTCACTCCAGGCAACAGGGAAAGGAGGCTCCTCATGGGACTAGAGGCGGAGGAGAAAAGTCCTGCAGGAAGCCGGAGCTGGGGAACGGGAAAGTGCACCAGTGAGACCAGGGACGGCAAGAGGGCTGAAAAAGGTGCTGCTGGGACACCGGGGAAACAGCAACTAGAAGCCCCTGCGAGGGGGGAGGCCCAGCCCTGCTCAACCACACAGGCCCCCAGGCGCTGCGGAAACTCCAAATGGCAAGCTGGCAAGGCGGGAACTAGTAGTGGGGGCAACTGACCCACCATTGCCGGAGACAAAGGCCACACTGCCCACGCCTGGGAGGGGCTCACCATAGAGGTCGCATAAAGGACTTCTCGGAGAGCTGGTTGGCTTGGAGGAGTGGTGCCCACCCCCGGAAGGATGGGACAGTGTAGGTGGACCCCGGACAGTGTTGACGGACAGGGGTTGCCTCCTCCTGGAACTGCGGGGGCGGGGCCAGTCATCACAGAGACCTGCAAAGTTGCGGGCTGCCCTGCAGGGGTGCTGGGTGCTCATCTTGGGCAGGAACCTCTGCCAGGAGTGGGAGGGGGCACCCTGTGGGCTCCAGAATACTGGCAGCCCTAAAACCCAGCCAGGCTGTGGAAACACCAGCCTACCTGGGGGCGGACACTCAAAATCAGCCCTGACTGTGACAATCAGAGGCCCTGCCATGCGCCAAGACTGGCTAGAACATAGACTATAGACTGTAAAGTCCTGACCAAGAAAAAGAGGCAGCCTCAGGAAAGGGATTGCTGATAATCTCAAGCACCTGAGTTACACCGAGAGCAACATGAACTATTAATCCCCAACTTTCTCCCTTGTTTTCTTTCCTTTTTTCCCCTCTGTTAAAAGCCCTCAGGTCCAGGCTTCATCTGGACCAGTCAGGGATTACTAAGGGTGAACAGCCATCTAAACCCTTTCTTCTTATTATTATTATCATTTTTATTTCTTTTTTCCTTTTGCATTTTTTTTATTGTATGTTTGTTTGGTCTGGATTGGTTTTCTGTTTTTGGGTTTTTTTTGTTTGTTTGTTTTTGTTTTTGTTTCTGCTAAAAGACCACAGGCCCAGGATACAACCAGACAGCCCAAATAAAGGACACACCAAGAACAGCAAGTGGAGAAAATCTGGGAGACAGCAACACTGAACTCCACAAATCTCCTATCACAGAAGGGGGCTCAACTAAGGCAAGGAAGCAAAGCAGGTTAACCCAAGGAAAGAACAAAAATAAATAAATAAATAAATAAAGAGCAAGCAAGAACAGACACCCAAAATTGGGGGAAAAAAGAATCAGTCCATCACCAAAAGGAAAGGAAGAATCCCAAGAAAGAACACAAAATGAAACACAGGCACCTGGAATATCAGATAAGGAATTCAAAAGAATGATGATAGAGAAGCTCAGTGAGCTCAGGGACATTAAAGAAAACTGTATACAACTCCAGGAGAACTACAAAGAACTCCAGGGAAATTACAAAGAACTCACTCCAGGGAAGTTACAAGGAACTTACTGAGAACTACAACAGCATGAAAAAGGACATGGAAACTATCAATAAGTGCCAGGAGGAAATGAAGAATACAATTTCTGAATTGAAGAATACAGTAGAAGGAATCAACAGTAGGCTAGAGGAAGCAGAGGACCGGATAAGCAAGTTGGAGGATAATGTAGACAAATACTCCAAGACAGTACAAGAGAATAAAAAAAGGCTGAATAAGACTGAAGAGGGGTTAAGAGAGTTGCAGGACAACATGAAACGTAACAACATCTGTATCATAGGGATACCAGAAGGAGAAGAGAAACAAGGAATGGAAAACCTGTTCAAAAAAAGTCATAATAGAAAATTTCCCTAACATGATGAGTGAAAACATTAATTCAGTTCAGGAAGCACAGAGGGTCCCAATGAGGATCAACCCAAACAGACCAACACCAAGGCACAATATTATTAAACTGGTGAATTTCAAAGACAAAGAGAGAATCCTAAAAGCATCAAGAGAGAAAAGACAAATAACATACAAAGGGGCTCCAATAAGGCTATCAAATGATTATTCAACAGAAACAATTCAAGCCAGAAGGGAATGGCAAAAAGTATTTCAAGTCATGGTAAACAAAGGCCTGCAACCAAGAATACTCTACCCTGCAAGGCTTCCATTCAAGATAGAAGGAGAAATAAGGAGCTTCCCAGACAAAGAAAGACTAAAAGAATACATCTCTACCAAACCAGCATTGCAAGAAATGCTAAAGGGTCTGCTATAAAAATAAGTAAACAAATAAAATGAAGAAACAGAGAAAGCCAAAGAGGAATACAGACGCAAATGGAGAAAATGGCAATGAATAAGTATCAATCAATAATCACCTTAAATGTAAATGGATTAAATGCACCAATCAAA
>PVIW01010647.1:0-42842 GCA_004026585.1 Noctilio leporinus
TTGAGGCTTAATAGTTCATATTGCTCTCGGTATAATTCAGGTGCTTGAGATTGGCAGCAATCCCTTTCCTGAGGCTGCCTCTTTTTCTTGGTCAGGACTTTACAGTCTATAGTCTATATTCTAGCTGGTCTTGGCGCGTGGCAGGGCCTCTAATTGTCACAGTAGGGCTGATTCTGAGTGTCCGCCCCCAGGTAGGCTGGGCCTTCTGCAGCCTGGCTGGGTTTTAGGGCTGCCGATGTTCTGGAGCCGGCAGGCAGCCCCCTCCCACTCCTGGCGGAGTTTCCTGCTCAGGACAGCCCCAGCACTTCTGCAGGGTAGCCCGCAACTTTGCCGGTCCCTGTGAGGACTGGCCCCACCCCTGCAGTTCCGGGAGGAGGCCGGGCCTGTCAGTTAACACTGTCTGGGGTCCGCCTACACTGTCCCGCCCTTCCGGGGCGAGCACCACGCCTCCAAGCCAATCAGCTCACCGCAGAGTCCTTTACGCGGCCTCTGTGATGAGCCCCTCCCAGGCGTAGGCGGTGTGGCCTTTGTCTCCGGCAATGGCGGGTTGCCCACCACAAGTTCCCGGCTTGCCAGCTCTCCGGCTCGCCGTTTGGATTTTCCCGGGGAGCCTGGGGGCCTGTGTGGTTGCGCCTGGCTGGGCCTCCCCCCTCGCAGGGGATTCTAGCTGCTGTTTCCCCAGCGGCCCAGCAGCTCCGTTTTTCGGCCCTCTCTCTGCCCCAGCCAGTGCACTTTCCCGCTCCCCCGCTCTGGCTTCCCGCAGGACTCTTCTCCTCCGCCTCTAGCCCCGTGCGCCGCGAAGCCTCCTCTCCCTGTTGCCGGGGTGAGTCTCTCACACAGTCCCTCCCCTGCAAGAGTTCAATTCCGCATTCCCTACGGCGTTTGCCCTCGCCGCCCGCACTTCACTGCTGAGACTTCCAGTCGCCAGGGAGCCTGAAACTGGCCCCAGTCAAACGCACCCCTCTGGGCAGAGCCGCCCCTGCCCAGAGCTGACCTCGGCCCACCGGCCGGTAGGTCGGGAACGCCTCACCTACTGTCCTGCTGGCCTCCTCTGCCTCTGGGCTCTGCTCCCCTGTGTCCAGATGCTGCCCGTTCCAATCCCCAGGGTCCTGAAGACGTCTCACGCTCCTTATCCTGTCCTCTAGTTGCTTTGGTACTCGAGAACACCATCAGCACTGCTCTCTACTCTGTCGCCATCTTCCCTCCCCTGAATCATTTATTTAACAAACACTCATGTGCTGGTATTGTATTATGCCCGGAGACAGGGCTTTTCCAAGTTACTTCCAAAATGTTTGTGGCTTCTATTCCATTATTGTGCCAATGACTTTCAAATTTTTATCTCCTGCCAGGATATGGCCCCGAATCCCAATCTTTTGTATTCAGCTATCTGTCTACTGTCCCCATATGGGTGCCTCTGAGACATAACCAAACTTCAGTTATTGTTCCCCCTACCCAGCAGCTCACCCCTAATACTTGTGGAATCCAGGATACCTCTTCTCACCCCACCCTGGCTTCATCTAGAGCTGCGGAGCCTTGCTCAAACACACCTGACACCCAGGGCCAAGTCCAAGCTCTGTATACACCAACATCTACCCATGCAAACAACGCACTCCAATGGCAGAGGCCCCCTTGGGAGGGTCTGGGGGCCAGCTCTCAATTGTCTGGGCAGGGAATTCTGAGGTATAGAAACCTAAGAAGTCACCTCCAACACTTCCTTTTCTTGGCCCCTGAGGCAGCCTGGAGGTCTGTTGCTTATTCAGCAGATTCTCTTTTTGCCTTTCTCCTCTACAGTCCCTGGGACTTGGTCCAAGTCACTACCCTTACATCCTAGGACATAGCAGCACCTCCTCCCACACCTACTCCTGTCTACTTCAATCCATCTGGTTTTTGGAAGTTATTGATTAGATTAAGTCTTTCTTACTTAAGCAGTTTCCCCTTGCATTGGGAACCACATGGAAACTCTAACCCCTACAGCCACATCACACCCTTTCTAACTCTCGGTTCCAGCCCACTTGGCTATGGTGGATGAAGCATGGCTATCATTCCCACAACTCCTCTTGTACAGACATGGAGACTGCTCCTTCCTTCCCTGAGCCTGGGTCTACCTGTGACTTACCTTGGTCCACACAAAATGGCAGCAGTGACATTGTGTTGCTATGAGCCTGGGGCTCATGAGGCCTTGCAGCTTTTATCTCATGCTCCTACTCCGCTGAGGTGGGACAGGCTCAGCCTAGCTCTCAGGGAGCAGAGGTAAGCCCTCTCATTCAAGTACTCCAGGAAATCCCAGCTCCAGTCCACCTGCCAATTGACCTCAGACATGCCAGGGCACTTAGCTGGGCCTAGCCAGAGAACCGCTTAGTAGAACAAAGCCCAAATTGCCGATTCACAGAATTGTGAACAAAACCAGTGGTTATTGTTTTAAACACTTCATTTTGGGGTGGTTTGTTACAGAGCAACAGCTGGCTGACATTGTGATGTAGTTACTCAAGCTGGCCAAGCTTTTCCCAACTCTGGGCCTCCACAGGGGCTTTGTCCACCCCCGTCCAGCTTCAAGATGATCATGCTAGCCCAGTTCAGCTCAGCCTTTAATAGCCTCCTTGAAACACTTCTCTAAAACTGCCTCTTACTTTCCTCTGTGTAAGCTTCTTGTTGTCCCTGTCCTTGCCATTTATCTTCCTTTGCAGCCCCACCTTATCACTGCAAATTCCTCTACCTTCTTCCCCTCATCCTTGTCCTGTCCAAGCCTGCATTGGACTGTAGGTGATGAATTGAATTCACCTCCTAGTGCCAGTGGTGAATGGGAGACATGCTCCTGGTGCCAGTAAGGGTACTGCTAGCAAACCCAGAAGGGGCTGTTTTCCTGCTTTTCTGTCCTTTCTCATTCACTGTTTCATTCTTTTATCAGATTACCCTCCCTCTCCCCTATTGGGCTATATAGCTCACAGGCTCCGCTGCCTCCTGATCTACACTCAGCAAGTCTCTCGTAATGTATATAGGACCCTGCCACTTTTCACCACATACACTGCTACCTCCCTGTTTCACCATCATGATCTTCTTTCTCCTGGACCATAGCTTCTCAAAGGCCACCAAAGAAAAGTTTCATGATGCAGCATTGTCTAAATAGCAGGTGCAAGAAAGTATGGAAAGGATGATCCAGTTAGTGAAAGGGTGCAAGTACAGCTGCAAAGTTGAGAGTTCTGGAGTGAATGTAGGCAGGAGGGCATGCATGGTGCCTGGTGAAGGGGGACATCTGTGCTTGACTACCTTCATTTGATTTATTGGGATTTTAATACCCACAAAGTGACTATCAGTCCATGGTTGGGTGGGGTGTTGGTTCAAATTGGGGTTGGGTTAGGTTTTATTGCTATTGGTTTAAGAGGTGCTGTGATTAGAGTTAGAAGACTGGAATTTGGGGTTAGGAATGGCAGTTGCCCTAAAAGGCCCAGAAAAGTAGGGATAAAGATGCCTTGGGTTGATTAGTGTTTGGGGAATATGGGGTTCAAAATGTGAGCTTGATTCAAGATACAGAATAAATTCAGATTCTGATGGAGCTAACGCTAGGAAAGTGAGATTGGAGTTTGAGATAGGATGGAGATTTCCTGATTAAATTTTAAAAAATGTTATTTATTATTTTTAGAGAGTGGGGAAGGGAGAGAGGCAGAGAGGGAGAGAGACATCAACTTTTGGTTGGTTTCCTTTCACCTGCCTCCAGCTATGGGCCTCCAGCTAGGGACCTGGCTGGAGACCTGGCTTACAACCTCATTATGTTGCCCTGACTGGGGAATCCAGCCAGCGGTCTTTGGGTTTGCAGGCCGGCGCCTTATCCACTGTGCCTCCAGGCTCTTCCAGATTAACTTTTAAAGTCAGGCAGGTTAGAATGTGAGGGTGTATGACTTTGGCCAAAGGGAGGACATAGTCTTTGAGACACTCCCACCCTCAACCCCACCAATATCGCCCTATGGCTTTCTGCCTTAGTCCAAGGAAGGAGTGGGGACCCTGGTGGCTGAGTCAGCGCCTACAGCCGCGCAGGAGTAGCAAGGACTTCTGACCCCACCTCAGTGGATCCCCCAACAGGAGCCCTTAAGCTAGGAACAGCTGGACACCGTCTGCAAGCAAACAGAGCTAAGGTAGGAACAGCTGGACAGGTGCCACAAGCAAGCAGAGCTAAGGCTGTGGCGACGTTGTTTGCGCAGTCTGGTATTGACGTGGGATCGCTGCGCAGCGTCTTTTCAACTTGCTTACAAGCCTGCCTCACCCAGCGTCTTTTCAACTTGCTTACAAGCCTGCCTCACCCGGGAACCTTTCAGAGCTGCCTGGAACAAAAGGTTCTTTTTAAGTCTACTTTAGTCAGAAAGGGCATTCACCGGAGCCCAGTACTCAAACTGGTGCAGGGCGACACCCCGTGGTAGGTCCAGACAGTGTGCGCCCACCCAATTCACTCCTTCCATTCCTCCATGTGTACTCCACGCACATCTATAATCTGCTCACCATAACGTCATCTATGCATAACATCCATTGTGCGCCCACACATCCATCCACCATATATATAACTCAGCTATACCTACACTTTCTCTCCACTGGAATTTTCATGCTTTCGTGTAAATTTTCTTCCCAGTAACTATCCATTCACCATCTACTATCCATTGACTCATTTGACAAAATATCTGTAGAATACTTTCTGTGTGCTAGGCCCCTGCAAAACACTGGGGTCAAGGAGCTAGAGGACAGTTCCTGTCCTTATGGGACCTGTAGGGCAGCAAAGGAGACATACCCACAGAGGCCCTTGTGAAATGGCTATGGTGCTCACCGAGCACTATGAAGATGTATCAGCCCAGGTTTGGGGGCCAAGGACAGTTAAGCAAACAACTAATTTCTAAGTTGAGGTATAAAGAGTGGCTGGGATGAACCAGGCAAAGAGGAGGAAGGGGGCCGGAGGATAGTCCCCTCATAGAGTTCACCTCAGTGTGGACTCTGAGCAGAGTGTGTGAAGGAGCCAAGGGAAGAGAGGCCAGAGCTGTAAGCCCCCATCAGCCCCTCAGCGGGCTGTCACCCCAAGTAGCTGTGCCACAGAAGAGTTTCTTCTACTTTTAAACTATTTTAATTTTTACAGAAATAACACAGTTCTACAATTCATTGTACCAAATAGAGAGCAGTAAGGGAAAAAAATTAACTCATAATCCTACCACTCAGAGCTAATATTCCAGTGTATGTGCATATATAGAGATATCCTCCGCATCATTGGGGCAGCCTGTGCTGTGCTCCTCAGTGCTAGATGATAGGATAGCTATGAGCAAAGCCACAGCCCCTGCGTCAAGGTTTCACAGATGCCCCACTGTAAGGATGTCTTGAAATAGAGAGCTATGGGTATAGCAAATGCCTTTGGAGACCAGTCTGTTGCCCATTTGAATCACCTCATCACCTTATTAACACAACTGATAGTGTCAAAGCACCTGCCCTAGTCCTTGGAGTCATCCATATTCTCCAAGACGGGATCTCCCACAGAGTCCCCATCTCTATGCCTGCATTGGTTTAGGCCTACATAAAAAAATGTTTTTGTTAAGCAGACATAAAAAGAAGTGCTCTGAGGGGCTTTTTATTATATGAGGTGATACTGCCTTACCATTAAATCATCTTTACATATCTACTAACCTTTTTGTTTTCCAAATAACTGGATTATTTGCCTTTTCATTACTGAGTTGTAGGAGTTAATGATATATTCTAGGTACAAGTCCCTTATCAAATATGTGCCTTGCAAATATTTTCTACCCTTTGTTTCACTTTCTTGATAGTACTTTTTATGGCACAAAAGACTTTAATTGTGATGGAAGCCCAATCCATCTTTTTACTTTTGTCACTTGTATTTTTGATATCAGTACTACAGAAGCAACCTGAGACCCAGTGCCATGGAGAACAGACACGAGATGTTTGTCCTGCTGGTAGACTACCTTGCACTTCTCAACATCCTTCCTGGATTTGGAGGAATCCCCACCCCCCACTGCAGAAGCTCTTTTTCCCACCTCCCTTGCAGCCAGAGTGGAGGCAAGGTGGAGGCAGGTGATGCATGTTCTGCCAGTCAAAATCACACAGCCAGACTCAGAATCACAGCCACAGTGTCTCTATAAGGACACATCTGCAGCTGACTTTGGGCTGACTCCTGGTTATCACATCTCCCAGCCTGATTTCCCATCCCCTCTGCAGGTTCTTTTTTCTTTAACCAGCTGTATCTAATTTCTGTTGTCTGTTCCCAGAAACCCTGTCTGATACACCTTCAAGGAAGAAAATATGAAATCATAAGTACAAATTTCCCATTTATGAAAATCCTCAGCATTTATCCCAAACATTTTATTATTAAAATGTTTGAACTTCAAACATAGAAATATTGAAAGAATTTTGTACTGAATATCCACATTCCCACCACTTTCATTCTACAATTAGCACATCACATAGCTTACCCATCTATGTCTTCATCAAGCCACCTTATGTTAAAAATTAGTTTTTAATCTGTAAATTGTGTTGCTAGTTAGATTTGTTACACTAAGTTCCAAAGCTTAGTGTGACCGTTAGTAGGGAGGTAAGGCTGCACAGACAGGCAGGGGCTAGATCACTTAGGACTTTGAGTGACAATGTAAGGAGCTTCTATCTATCCTGTACGTAGGGGTGCTACTTGTCTGTTTAGGGTATTTAATGCTGGTTGCTGTAACAAACACTCCCCCACACGCATATGCACTTACATGTGCATAAATCACACATTTGACTTAATACAATAAAAGTTTCCTCCCCCCTGTACAAAGTCCATTGTGGACACAGCCAGTGGAATGCTGTCGCTGCCAGTGGGATACTGTCCTCCTGTGGTGATTCCAGTGAAGATGTCTGATTCTTCCACCTCCAGGAACCCCTCCAGACTCCCACCCTTGGCTCTACTAGAGTTCCTGAAGACCGGTCTCCCCACCCACTGCACCTGCCTTGAGGAGAGCTAGGAGTTCTTAGCATTCTCACTGGCTCCACATTACTAACCTACAGACTGCTCCAGAGATCCCTATATGTCCTTAAAAAGACAGAGCCCTTTGTCAATCCATAAATCCCCTAGGTGCATGGGAAAATGTGGTGACCCTGGTCAGAGCTCAAGGAGAGGTCTCCTGCTGCCCTGTACGGCATGGGTCCAGAGTTTCCTGAAAAGAAGGCAGACCTATATTGTGCCTGTAGCCACAACAGCTGTTGAATCTGGGTGATATAAACCAGATCCCAGCTCTTTTTCACTTTATCCCATCCCCTCTGTTTATTGATAGAACCTGTTTCTCTGTGTCTCTATTCTTTGACTTGTACATCCTCTAGAGTTGTTCTCCAACCTTAATCAGCATGGAAATCACAGGGAGGGCTTGCTACAACTCAAAATGATGGCTCAGCCCAAAAGCTTCTGCTAGGGGAGCAGGCCGAACATTTATTTGCTTTTCTAACGAGTTCCCAAGTATTTCTGAAGCTACAGATCCCGGGACTACATTTTAAAAACCATTCCTCGACAAACTGAGGTCCACTCTGCAGAGAGGACCAACCACATGCATCCGAAGGCGCACTTTGTTTTTTTTTTGTTTTTTTTTTTTTTAATTTTATTGTTGTTGTATTACATCCATCCCCTTTTTGCTCCCCTCTGTCCCCCCACCCACCCACCCATTCCCCCCAAAGTCAATCCCACCTGTTGTCCATGTCCATGGTTCCTTTATACTAGGTTCTTGTCTAAGCTGCTCCCCATTTTTGCCGAAGGCGCACTTTGAATCAGTGAATCAGGAATGAGAAAGAACTGAAGGGGTGAATATAATGAATGACGGAGGAAGGAAATTCTTGTTCACTACATCCCATCCTGGGCGGGTCGCACTCCTGGCGATGCCCTGGAGTTGAAGCATTGGGACTCTGAGAGCTCCACCCTGAGGCCCACAGGCCCCACCCAAAAGCAGCTTTTGTGACGTCACGGCCCCAAGCAGGCTGAAGAATGGTTTCCAGGGCGACGTAAACCAAAGCCCCGGGCGCGCTGAGCCTGGAACAGCAGCGCAGAAGCTTCGGAGCAAGCCCGGGTGCGCGGGGCTGGAGGGTGCATGGGGCTGGAGGGTGCTCACGGGGCTGTGATGGGGGGCGGAGGCATGCGGGGCCTGGATGCGCACTGGGCCGAAATGCAAGGTCCCTTTGCAAAGCGCCCTGCCCTCCCTTTCGCGTCACTATGCTTGCTTTATCACTCTCCTAGCCTTCCCAGTGCCCCAACCCTTAACTCGCTCTCAGCTAGGAGTGGGGAGGCCAGACCCTGCGAACCCGCGCATGGTACCCAGATTCCTGGATTCTGTCCGTGGCACTGAGGCAGAAATGTAGCTGGAAGGGCGCAAGCTTTGGAGTCAAGGAATTTTATACTGGAACCCCAATTTGGCCTTTTCTGGTTGTCTGTGTCTTTGTAAACCTCTCTGAATCTCTACTTTGTTTCTTCCTTTGCAAAATGAAAAGACCATGTTAAGGATGCACCAAGCTCTTTGATAAGTGCATGAGCTACAAGCCAGAAATGACCCCTGTTCTCAGGGAGCTTATATTCAAGGCGGAAATAGGCAATAAACTGATTTTTATTTTTTTAATGATAAGCAGACAGTGAGTAATTGCTCAGAAGAAAATAAAGTGAAGTCACAGGAGTGGGGATAAAGAATCCACTTTAGATGGGGGCATGAGGGAAGGCTTCTCTGAAGGTGTGACCATTGAGTTCATATCTGAAGAGAGAATGTGGAAGCTGGGTATGGGAGAAAGCAGCAAATGCAAAGGCGCTGATGCAGACTATGGTTGGTGTGATCTAGCAGCAGATTAGACAGGAAAGCTAGAACCAAGTCAAGGAGGGGATAGAGAATGGGGTGAAGGACAGGGGAGAGGCAGGTGTTGGCCACTGAGATGAACCCTCAGTAGATGCCAGCTGTTCTTGGCCACTCAAGGGGAGGGAGGCTGTGATCCTTGAGACCATCTGGCTCAAGTACTGTGTCACTCCCCAGGTTGGAATCTCCTTTAGCCAAAGTCAAGTTCTGTGGCAAACCCTTATTCCTCTGCCAGGATATCCAAGGTCCTGTCTACAATGGTCTCCAAGAACATGACATACAACAGTAAGTACCCAGTTGGTGTGGGCTCTTTCAAAAAGCAAAAACAGCCTTGGGAGCCTGGGACAGTGAGGTCTAGACTTAATTCAGGGTTCAGGTGACTCTAAATCAAGCTGTGAGGCAGAAATCACAGTTTGCCAGGTTCCCTAGAAACCCCATGTATTAGTGTCCTAAGGTTGCTAGAACAAAATATCACCACAGACTGGAGTCTTAAACAACAGAGATTTATAGTCTCATTTCGGGGCTGGGAGTCCAAGGTCAAGGTGCTAGAAGAACCTGTCCTATGCCTCTCTTCTAGCTTCTGTTGATTTGCTGGCAATCTCTGATGTTTCTTGGCTTGTAGATCTCAGTCTCTGTCTTCATCTTGACATGGTATTTTACCTGGATGTGTGCATGTTACAAATTTCTGAATTAGGCACTCACACTACTCCAGCAGGAACACATCTTAGTTAGATCTGCAATCACCCTATTTCCAATAAAGATCACATTCTGAGGTGTTAGCATTTAGGATTTCAAGTATTCAAAAACACTAATTTGTGGTGGGTAGGGGACAGACACAATTCCTATAACAGACCTTGAGGAAGGTGCCAGAGTGGAGATGGGTCTCTCTCAGCTTTCCTATAGCCATAACTACTGGACTGAGCCCAGAGAAGGTGCCAACCAGTCCCAGGTTCTTGTGTGAAACATCTGCTTCCCCAAAGTCACACACAGGCTGCCTTGACACTCCCACTTGCGGGATGGGTCACAGAAGGGAACTGCTGAGGCGCACCTGGGGCTGTTTAGGTTGAGGTGGGCAATATCATCCACTATCATACTCTAAATCACCTTTAGCTTTTAATTTAATTTGAGTTTGAATAGGTAAAGTATTACAATGGTTCAAGATTTATAAGTGTGTTCAAACTTCACCTTGTGAAAAGTCTTGCCCTGCCTGTCCCCAGATACCCAGTGTCCCCTCCTCAGAGGTGGCCAGTGTCAGCAGTATCTCTCTAATCTGTCCAAGTGAGTTCCATGAACATATTCCATGTACATACAGCTGAAAGTTTCCTTACACTTTTTGTGTTTTGAGCAAAATAGTAATGCTATAGTGTGGATGTACCATAATTTGTTTAGCTGGTCCTCTGTTAAGGAGTATTTAGCTTATTTCAAAAAGTGTGTTACTGTTAACAGTTGTCCCCACCATCACACCTGGTTGTTCATTCACTCTCACTCATGCTGCTTCAGAGAAAATTGAAAAATGAAGAAAGACTGAAATAGGGTTACAAAAAAAAAAAAAAAAAGTAGCTTTAGAATTTACAGATAACAAGTTAAATCTAAAAAATATGCACAAAATACAATGCAATATAATGGCACTATCACAAGACAATTGAAAGCAGTATAAACTATATTGATTCATCCTATGGTGTCAGGGGCTAGTGATAGGGTGGTACCCTGTGACTCTTAAGATTGGGTATATCACCTTCTTAGGAGGTGACAGGCAAACAAGAAGTGTTTCTAAGCTAAGTAGTTTAGTCTGAGTTGAAAGTCTGTGCATTTGGGAGGAAATCAGGTCAGGCAGGCACTACTGAGCTGACCTGACATACCCAGGGTTTTGGTAGGCCAGGCTGTGCAGGGGCACCAAGCCAGGCAGCCCAGTGAAGTCAGCCTGCAAGGGGGTGAATTAGTCAGGGGCTCGAACCAGGAAGATTGCTGAGCCTGATGTTCTGGGTTCAACTGCAGTAGCTAGGGACAAAGGTGGGGACCGGAAAGACTCCTACCCCCTGGGGGAAGAGGGACTTGGGAATGTTGAGCTCCAATATTAGACCATCTAAAGCCCACCCTAGTGGCCACATGAACTGTGTTAGACACTGTTGCCAGGACACTGTTATTCAGTCATTTTAATGAAGTTTATTGAGCACCTACTATGTCAGGCTGGGGATGCAGCAGTCAATGAGACAGGGGTGGTGCCTACTCTCAGAAAGTTTGCAGAGATGAGCAATAAACAGCTCTCCTCTGTGTACTAACTCCACTTCCTGCCATTTGGCCACCTGTGTCCCTTGGACAGCCCAGGCACACTCCCTCAGCATCTTGGCACTTCTTTCCCTTCTGCCAGGAATGCCTTCTACCTAGATTTCCCTGTGGCTCCTTTCTTCCTCCTCTTCCCTCAGGAATATCACCTTTTGGTGAGGCTTCCCCTGAACATCCTCTTTAAAACCTGAAGCATCCCACACCCTTTTTCTACTTCCCTTGGCTCTTCCCTGCTTTATTTTTCTGGTTAGCACTTTCCACTGTCAACCTACCTCACCTTCTTTTGCTTATCTTGTTTCTCTTTTTTCCAGTAGAATGTAAACTCCCTGGGGCAGCAGTATTTGTCTTTATTGTGTCTTGCTGTCTCCCCAAAACTTGGCGCATAATAAGCCCTCAATAGAATTCTATTATCCTGAAAGCTTTCCCTACAGACTAGGAATCAAAGACAGATGTCTGCTATTCAACACTGTGCTGGCAGTAGTACCCAGAGCATCTTGACAAAGACATAAAAGTCATCCAAATTGGAAAGGAAAAAGTGACACTATCTCAAATAACAGGTGGCATGATCCTATAGACAGATATTGCAGAGGATTCACAAGAAAGCTACTAGAGCTAATAAATGAATTCAGCAATGTTTCAGAGAACAAAATCAGCACATAAAGATTAGTTGTACTTCTACACACCAGCAATGAACAATCCAAAATGGAAATTAAGAAAGCAATTCCACTTACAATGGCATCTAAAAGAATCCAATATCAAGGGTGACATCATGGGAGATGGCAGAATAGTAAGATTCAGGAATAAGTCTCTCTACTAAAACAATTATTGAGAGGGCAGGAACTCTCAGAATACATAAGCCACAAAGAGTGCCAGGCAGACAGGCAGGCTATGTCACCAGCAATGCTTGGGTTGGGCCACACAAATACAAGCAGAAATTATGAGCACACATGTGCATGTATGTGTGTATACAGATGTCTGTCTGATGTGTATATCAGGGTGTGGCTTATGGTGGGAGGTAGTGTCTCCTCTCTCCATACTCACCCAGGAAAAAGGGCAGCATTGTGTTTCTGAAAGTCTGAGGGAGATTCACAGAAAGGGAGGCCAGGGTTTGACTCTGAGGTGGCTAGGTTCCCTGACCAGGAGGAAAGGGCAGGGGAAGGCAAGGGGAACAGAAGTGAGCATGTCCATGCCCTGCCCCTGGATGGGCTTTCTGCTTCCTTCCACTTATGCAAATTGGCATCGCTGCAATTTCAGCAGCAAAGCAATATGATTCAGGGCTACTTTGCTCTCCTCTTGTTAAGCCGCACATTAGAGGGAGGATAAATAACTAGGGTTGAGTTGCCTGTAGGTAGAGAGTGGGCATCCAAGCACAGAATAAGAGTTTGTGATGTTTCCTGCACCTGAGGACTGTGAAGGAATGTTCACAACCTTTTGTGTACATCTTTGTTTTTGCCAAATCAACAAGTATTTCAACTGGGTACCAGGGACGCTCTTGGCATGGCTGTGAACAAAAGTCCCCTCATGAGGTTTAGATTCTAGGGGTAGGAAACAGAATATGAGCAATGCTCAGATGATTCAGATGCTTTCAAATAGGGAGATATGAGCTGAGAATGAAGTGAACTCAAGTGGCATTGCACCGATATGGAGGTGTCTTTCATTGGGTGTCAAGAAAGACCCTCTGTGCAGGCAACACTTGAGAGAGACAGAGCCCTTTGTCCTCCCCACCCCCACTCCATGTTTCTGGGATGAAATACAAGAGGTGTTACTGGGTCAAAGCACCTGGAAGTCTTTTATTTTCAAAACTACTATCTAGTGAGACTGCGCATCAGGACTGAGGCCAGCTGCTCAGAATACCACTCAGTGTTAGGTCCCTGGAGACAGAGGAGAAACAATGGGAGAATAGGCCATAAGTTTGAAAAGTTTATTTGGCCAGCTGCAACAGGTAGACTGAGATCCCAAGGTGTCATCCCTGAACAATTCTACACTCATACCTGGCTGCCTACTCTGTAACCCTGTGAGTGTCCAGTGGTAGAGCAAACTTACCACCAACTTCTATCCCTCCCTGCCCCCAGGCATCTCGTCACAAACTGTCATCCAGATGGCCAAGTCAATAACCTTACTCTTCCTCATCTCTGTCCCCCTCAATACCCAAGACCCACAAGACCCACAAACCCACTTCCCCACCAGCTGCCATCAGCCTAGTCTCAGCTATGACAGCTTCCAGGCTCTTAGAAATCATACCTTGAATCCTGAAATTCCCCTGATCAAACACTATGTGATGTCACATTGCTCTTACAATGAAATCCAAGGTCCCTCCAGGACTCATGAAGCCCCAGCAACCTCTCTAGCCTCACCTTCCTACACTCTTGAAGTTCACATACACAGTCCAGAACAGGGATGGCCGCACCACCCCATCTGCTTTCTTTTGCCTCAGTGAGCCCATGGCAACTTACCTCAGATTTCTATTCAAATATCCCACCTCACTGAGATTTCCCCAACTGCCGCCCCACCTGACTCTCTATCTTATTTTTCTTATCTATTTAGAATGTTGACTCCCAAAAGACATCACAGCACCTGTAGTAGCACAAACATTTAGAAAACGACTATAAATATTGGCTGGGTGGAGGCTGAGTAAGCTACCATCACACCCTGTCCCATTGATCAGAGTTGGCCAGAGTGCCACCACACTCCACAGGATGCATACACAGGGGGCCTGGCTGTCCTCTTGATATCATAATTAGCCAGATTCTGGGAGATGGTGATGAAAGAGATGAGTGTAGTTCCTATTGTTTTAACATGTAGATTTCATTATTATTCAGGTTTAGGGAGGCCAGCTGGTCAGAAAGACAGGGTGGGGCATACCACACAGGGGCCTGTAGGGAAGCACCAGGGTGCTCAGGAAGCAGAGAGGGATCAGGGAACTCAAGGCAGAGCCTTGATTGTAATTTTTCTGGGAAGGAATGAATGAAGCAGGGTAAGCAGGCTTAGCCTTGGCTGGTTTAAAGAATTTGGGGGCTCTGGAGCATAAGGGTGCCCCTAGTAGAGGACCTTCTTAGATGATGGCTACCACAAAGGATGTAAACATGTGAACTGTGTTTTTAAATGATTTGCCATGCTGCTGTCAAGGAAGGGTAGGGGGAGGTCAAGACTTGATGTGGAATTGGCTGAAGAGAGGAAATCACAGAAGATATACAGTGGCTTAGATAAGGGTGGGAGTAGCTGAGGTAGGAAGGAGGTGGATGGAATCTGTGGTTTTTAAAAATGGGTCCTGGAACTGGGTGCCTGACTGAACATGGGCATTGGAGGGAAGGGAATGTCAAGGTGACTCCATTTCTTAGGTCAGAATATCTGTGCATCATATGCTCCTTGCTGCAGTGGCAGAGAGCAGGGAGGACTAAGTCTGTGGAGAGTTCAGATGAATGTGCTCCATTCAGGTGCCTGTGGCAACAGCCATGTCAAAATTCAGTAGAGGCTGCTCTTGATGGGAACCTGGAGGTTAGAAGAATAGAGATTAGAAATGTCAGTGTTGTCAGCAAACAGAGGGAAACTGAAACGGTGGTCCTCAGAGAGAGGGGAAGAATAGCCTAAACACAGCCTGAAGAACCTTGACATCTGGAGAAGCTTGTAAAGGAGGTGAAGAGAGTAGCTAGACAGGCCAGAGGGAAGCCAGAGCCAGGGGAGGGGAAGGAGCATGTGAGAGAAACAAGTGCTTAGAGAGGTAACCTTGCCTGCTGCCTACCAGAGTGAGTGGAGTGGGAGGAGCAGCTGGGGAGGGAGTGGTGTTAGGGGAGTGTTGACAGACCAGAAGCCAGAATTCCTAGCTTAGGGAGAGTTGTCAAAAGGGGGATAGTGGAGATGGTGAGTTTGGCCGACTCTCAAGGGGTGACTATGTATGAGGAGGAGACAGTTGTCAGAAAGGGTCCACATAGCTAGAGAAAGGCCATCACCAGAATCCCAGCAGGATATGTAAGTGGAGAATTTAAGGAAATGTGTGTCAGTCTCAGCCTACTGATAATGTTAACCTAAAAACAAAAGGTGTTTTCAAAGTAAGGGGCCTCAAGCTTTTATTGAGATCACTAAGAATAGCCTATTCAGATGCACTGATTCAGGCAGAAATCCAAATAGTTCCAATCAGGTGACAAAAGCAATGGATATTTATGACAAAGAGAAGGGGAACAATTACACCAATAGAATGAAAGCATTTCTATTGTTGCAGATAATAACATACTGATGTTAACTCTAGATGGTTTTTAGTATTCAGTCCAGTAGTCATAATATCTGCTTTCTTGTTCTCTTTGAAAATAGTTTTGGGGTACAATGTTGCTTAGACCTGGTTTAAAGTTAATTTACCCTGTTTATAACATTCTAAAGTTTTGAGGCATAAGAAGTATAAAGCAGTTCCTCTGGGATGGCAACTCTGATTCCATTTTAAAGCAGCTCCATTTATTATTATTATTATTTCTTACAATGATTAATGTTTTTGACAATTTTGGATCAGCCTTTGTGATTTTCCTATTGCAAGATGCCTCTCAGAAATAACCATCAAGGAACTTTGGGGGAAAAGGTTTTATTACTTAGAGGACCTGAAAATTATACTATATACCTGGGGCCACACAGCAACAGCGGAAGAGAGAGGGAGAGGGGGAGGTAGTTTGCAAGGCCTAGCACTTCCCCATAAGGGGTTTTGCTTTTGGGGGATTTTGCTTTTTGGGGGTGAGGGTAGAGGCCTAGGGTTTGAGAACTCTCTTTCTCTAAGTGAATTTAAAAAATAAGAGCTGGTATTTAAAGGGAGGGAAGATAAAACAAGTAGTCCAAATGGTCAGTTATTGAAATCAACCAAGATCTCTAAGACAGGAACCTCAGTGCGGAGAAGGTGTCTGGTTGTAATCTTGTTGACTACAAAGTGTTTGAGATATAGTCATCTATGAAGGGGATGCCTTTTTGAAATGGATACCCCAACAATCAAAGCTTAAGTCAGGCACTTGCATTACAAAAAGGAAAAAACATCCATCAGGCTTACGCTACAGGAGCCCTAAGGAAGGGGCTATTGAGGGGTGGGGAAACACAGAGGGGTGGATTGCTCAGAGAGCTAGCAGTCTTTGGTCTCCTCTGTGAGCAGCAGAACCCATACTGTGCTGTACTGGTGATTGCCGAGGTGTGAGGACCTTTGGATATCCAGAGTTCACACCAGATCTCCCATTGTCCAGAATATGTATATATTTTGCCCCTTTTTTTTTTTTTTTTTTAAAGATTTTATTCATTATTTTCAGAGAGAGGGGCAGAAGAGAGAGAGAGACATCATTGTGCGGTTGCCTTTCACCTGTTTCCAACTACAATCTGGCTGGAGACCTGGCTTGCAACCTGGTTATGTGCCCTGGCTGGGGAATTGAACCAGCGACCTTTGTGTTCGCAGGCTGGCGCCTTATCCACTGTGCCACCAGCCAGGACTATTATGTCACTTTTTATAAGGATATTTTGCACCCAGCTCATCTGTTCCTGTTTCTCCTGAATAATTATTCTAAAAGTAGGCTTATGTTTTTAAAACTTTTTAATTAACAATTTTAAATTAAAAATTAAAAAAAAATACAACAAGCAAAACAGAACCAAATATATAAATACAGTGACTAGGCCTTCAGTGGTCAGGGGGAAAGGGATTGGGGGGAGGGGGTGTGGCAGAGGCAAGGAAGGGGAGTAGTTTAGACAAGAACCTAATACAAAGGAACCATGGACATGGACAACAGGTGGGATTGACTTTGGTGGGGAATGGGTGGGTGGGGAGGGGGACAGAGGGGAGCAAAAAGGGGATGGATGTAATACAACAACAATAAAATTTTAAAAATATATTTTAAAGCACTAGGAAAACCACAGGATTTAAAAAAAGATTTTATTAATTGTTTGCAGAGAGAAAAACAGGGAGGGAGGAAGAAAGAGAGGGAAGCATCAATGTATGGTTACCTTTCACCTGCCTCCAGCTAAGGACCTGGCTAGAGACCTGGCTTGCAACCTGGTTATGTGTCCTGGCTGGGGAATTGAAGCAGCGACCTTTGGGTTTGCAAGCTGGCACCGATTCACTGTGCCACCGGCCCGGGCAGGAATTTTTTATAACATATTTTACCTTTAGATTCAGAATTCCTTTTTAAGCAGGACACAAAGCCCTAAAGCATTTCACTAAGCAAACATTAAAATGGCCTGTGTAGAAAGGATATGATAAACAATCCAAAGATAATTGACAAATCATTTAAAGGGAAAATATTTTCAGCAGTTCTGACAAACAAATGAGCTGGTGTCCTTTAATGGATAAAGGTTATCAAGAATCATTAAAAAAGTACAACGTCCCAACATAAAAATGCACAAAGGATACTAAGAGAAAGAGAAAGAGAGAAGCTAATGGATACTTAACATCTGGGAAAAAATCTCATTCATAATTGAAAAGTGCAAATTAAAATTGAGATGCTGTTTATCATATTGAAAAAGTTCCAGGTGTATGGAAAATAGTCCAGCTCAGGTTGGTGGTGGAGAGTGACCATTGCAGAAGTTTGGAAGTAACCTCAGGGTCCACTAGGGGACTTACTAAGTAGCAATGGGACTTGTGCATGAGCAGATGTATTATTTTTTAATTTTTAAAATTGTGATAAAATACACATAAAATTCAAGCATTTTTACTTTTAAGCATTTAAAGCATTGTCATGTGTCCAGTTCAATGACATTAAGTGCATTCACATTATTGTGTAAATCATTACAACCATCCATCTCCAGTACACTCTTTATCTTGACCCTGAACCCATTAAACATTAACTCCCTTCCCCTTCACCCAGCCCCTGGCACCCACTATTCTACTTTCTGTCTATGAATTTGACTCCTCTAGGGACCTTATATAAGTGGAATCATACAGTATTTGCCCTTTTGTGACTGGCTTCTTTCACGTTGTATATGTCCTCAAGGTTTATCTATGTATTAGCATGTAAACAGATGCATCTTTAGTGATAAAGCAAGTAACATCTAAGTATATGCATAAAATACCTCTGAGTAGAATAACAAACACCTGTTAGTAAGCATTTCAGGTAAGAATTTATCATCATAGAAACACATCATATTGATCTTTATCATGCCAATACAATAACCTGATTTGTTAGAAAAATTTGCTATGTATGTGTATTGCTTTTTCAATTAAGAAAAATTAAATTTAAGATTTTGGCTTGTTTTTCATTTGGTTCTACTTAAATTGCAGTGGACTCTTCTGATTTTTATGATATGGTTAATTAAAGTTTATTACCTGAAAACTTAATCATATAGTCACTAAGAAAGATAGTTAGAAAATAATAAAAATTCAGCAACCTGTACCCCTAAGTTCTTCACAGGCCTCACCACTCCCTACAGCCTACTTCTCCTTTATCACTATATGTACTGCCTGGTCCTGAAGGCATTTTAGTTTTCAGCCCCAAGTTCTGACCTTTCTGACAGTCCCACAAGACTCTCTTCCTCAGTCTTCCCACACCCTATGACCTGTCTGTTCAGGGCTTGGCCCTAGGACATATACCCCCAGTTTCCAGGCCCTCACTTTTTTCTTCATCATCCCAGGTCACCCTCCTCCACACTGGTTTAAAAGGACTGGCTCCCTGAGCTTGCCACCAAAGCACACCTCCATGCTTTCCAGCAGCCCCCAGACCATCAGCCCTCTAAACTGGCTGCACTTCTGGCCTGGCATAGACTAGGGTCTCCAAGCTACAAAAGATTCCTGAGTCAAAGTTGAAGTAAGAGGCCAAATGCCTTCTTTCCCCATGGGTAGCAATTGAAATGAGAACAAGGAAATGGGAGTCTGAGTCTGTAGATCCAATCCTGATGGAAGCACTGAGGAAGCTGACAGCAGGTGTGCTGGAAGGGCAGGAGGAAGAAGCTTAGGGCCCATTACTTACCCGTATAATCCTGCACTGCTCTTCACGAACAGATTGAAGGATATGAAAGGGAGAGCACAAAACAACCTTCTATGTGCCAGGCACATGTGGTAGGAAATTTTGTGGCCATTTTCTTACACAATTCTTACAACTTCCTGGCAAAGTAAGCATGATTACCTCATTTGGAAACTGAGGCTCAGAGAAGCTGAGTGACTTGCCAAGCCCGTTTAGCAGGCAGGTGAGAGCAGTGGGATTGGACCCCTATAGTGTGTCTGAGTTTCTCCCCAGCCTCACTCTGTGTTCACAGCTATCACAAAGTATGTCATTTGTTGCAGCCCTCACGTTTGTATCTCCACAGAGAACAGCCTGGAATCCCCAGACAACAGTTTTCCTTCAGTCATGGAAGAGAAAAAGAAACATAGGAAAAAAGGCAAAGGTACCTATAGAACAGGGAGCTGAAGTCTCAGGTGGTGGGGACACACTTTCTTCCTCAGCTCTAGATGCCTTCAGACCTAGTTCCCAGTGTGAAAGGCAAAGGGAAATGCTACTGTTTCCATTAGGAAATGGTTTACTGAAACCTGAAATCATAGGAGCATAAACTAAGTGGGATATGTTCCTCTAATAATGGGAAATATGGGAGGCAGTCCACAGCTCCATGACACTCTACCAGTAGCAATTCTACAAAATCATCCAGGTGACTATATCCTAAGTCTTTCTCTTGTATTTTTAACTGTTGGGTTTTCAAATATAAGGTTGTCACAGGCCACAAAATAGCTGCTGCAGCTCTAGCCATCACATCTCATTCCAGGCAGAGAGAAGGACCAAAGAGAAAAGCCAAACTGCCCACCTGGCAACTCAGCCCTACCTGGGAAAACATCCTTCCCATAAGCTCTACCCAATAATTTCTGACTATATTTTATTTATCACAGAATCATCAGTGTCTGCAAGGGAGGCTAAGTATAGCTTTTCAGCTAAGCACATAGCTTCGGCCTATGAGGCAGCTAGCTGCATGTACCTCGTCCTCTTAGCCCCTGCTCCATCACTCCACATCCTGGCTTCCTGGACTTCCTCCTGATTTCTGCACTGCCCCCATCCACCCCCAACACTCCTGGGCTTACAGGCTAGTCTGGTCCTTCTGCAGAGGTGTGCAGATGTGAGCATGTTCCCTGTGCCTCCACAGGCCAATCTCCTTCCTACCTCACCCCCAATTTCCTCTTTAATTATTAATATCTTCCCAAAAGAAAGTACAGACTAAAGTCCAATGAACTCACATGAACTGGCATGCCTAGTACCAGATTGGACAGTAGACAAGATTTTGCCACATTTGCTTCATCTATCCCGTTTCTCCTTTTTGGTTTTCATCAAAATATTTAAAAGTTAAACCCAGACATGTCATTTTATCCCTACATACCTTAATGTGCATTTTTCAAAAAATAGGGACATTTTCTTAAAAGCCCATGATGAAGTTAACCAAACCATCATCAGATTTACAGAATTATCTAGGTCTTAGGAAATATCTTCCTCCAAAAGATGTTTTAATCAAGATTTGAATAAGATTGAAACATCTCCCGTCTCTCTTAATCTAGCACGGCCACATAGTCCCATGTCCTTACATTTTCCTGTGCCTTGTGTTGTTGAAAAAATGGTGTTAATTATCCTTTGGAATGTCCTTGATGTTGTGTCTGCTGTTGTTATAATTGTCATTATGACAGCTGGTGTTGTCATTATAACTGGTTTTCTGTTCCCCATATTTTCTCTAATTGGACACTAGGTGTTTGACGGAATGGATCCACGTTCCACTTTGTCCACAGCTCCTTCCTAGGTGGGCAATGTGCTTCTTATTACCTTTCATAAGAAGCCTGCACATCCAGCTGCCTCATTGTTGGCCATGTTGCAACATGTAGGCTCAAATGGTAGCTACATGACCGCCTCCCCAATCCCCGCCATCACAGATCCTCATCAGCCATTCATCCAGTAGTTTCTTCTACCCATAGGTGCTTGTGCTAAACTGATTGTTAAACTAAGGGTGACGGGTCTGGGTTTTGGATTTGTTTTGTTTCTTCACTGAGATATGTCATGGACAATGAAAAGAGCAAATCTCAAGTATACAGTTTTGACAAATGAATAAAACTTCTTACCCTCCATCCCTTCACCATTTAGAACATTTCTACCAGCTCTGAAGTTCTCTTCCAGAGAGAACTGCTATCATGGAATTATTTTATTCATTCTTGAATCTCACCTAAGTGGAATCATTTTGTGCTTTTTTGGTCTGGCATCCTTCACTCAACATCATGTCTGTGAGACACATGTAACAGGAGTCCCTTCTCTGTTGATCAACATTTGGATTGTTTCTGGTTGTTAGCTATCACAAATAACAGTGCTATGAATATTCTTGAACATGCTATTATGGGGACATGAGCACCCATTTCTCTAAGGTATATACAAAGGAGAGGAATTGCTGGTCACATGTTTAACTTTAGTGAATACAGCCAGACAGTGTGACAGTGTCCCAGGGCAATTATACCAATTCACAATTCCAACAGGTGTGAATTCCAGCTTCTCCACATCCTCCCTAACATTTGGCACTTTGTTGACCCTTTTAATATTACCTGGTCATTTGGGTATGTATTAGTTATCTTATGTTCCCTGGTGGCCAGCTAGGGTAACTACCTGTTTATGGGCCATGTTCTATGGGGTTATGTGTCTTCTTATTTTAAGGATTTCTAGGAGCTCTTTACATATGCTGAATTGTACTGCTGAGACTTGAAAAATGATACAGGGGCATAGCCTCGGACATTACCCCAGAAGCGAAAAGCACTAAGAGTTATTATATAAGCATCACCAAACAAGAATGTACCAACCTTGGATGCTAGAAGGGGGGTGGGAGAGGCTCTATGTACCTTAGGAATTTGGCCAATTCCCAGGGACCAAGTACCCATCAGGTGTTTCTTGTCACTCAGAGAGCAATTATCTTCATATAATTATTGGTAGTAAGATCTACATAAGCTAGGGAGTGGGGATAGGTCCTCTGAAGCCTCACTTGTGAAGTGGATGCACTGCCCAGGACCTGTGGTGTTTCCACAGAGGCTCCAGAGGACCACTGTCCAGGGGCTTCCCAGTATGTAGCTCTGTGAGTTTGGATGCTGACAGCTTGATTGGTGATGTATTACCCCTTAAATTCCCCTTTCCCTGTGTCTTACTATTGATTTATATTCTTCCCCTAATAAAGCATTTTTCTTTATTACTATTCAAAGTGTCTGTGCTTTCATTTTCAAATCCCTTTCAGTAGTGTTATTTACTACATGGCTATAAGTCATTCACTAGTTCTAAGCATTGCAAATGCCTTCCCCTACTCTATGGCTTGTGTTTTCACTGTCATGATGGTATCTTTTAGTGAACAAGCGTTCCTAACTTTAATGTAGTTCAATTTAACATTTCCTCATGGTTCGTACTTTTTGTGTTTTGTTGTTGGTCACCACCCCCCAAGGCCATAAAGATCTCTGCTTACTGTATCTTCTATAAGTTTTATTTTAATTCCATAGTAAGATCTATAAACCATTCTGATTGATCTAATTTTAACCATTTTGTTTGTAGATATTTGATTTTCTGCTATAAAATTATGTCACCTTGAATGACATTATTTTCCCTTCCTTTCCAATACTACACCTTTGATTGCTTTTTCTAACCTTGCTGTAATGTTGAATAGAAGTGCAAAGATAGGCATCCATGCCTTATTTCTGATCTTGAGGTGGGGCAGAGGGGACATTCAATGTATCACCTAAAGCTTTCTTATACATACATGTATTTATTTCCTATTGCTGCTGTAACAAATTACCACAAATTCAGTGGTTTAAAACAACACAAATATATTATTCTAACAACTTTAGAGGTCAGAAGGCTAAAAGGCACCTTGCATGGTTATTAGCATCAGGGAGTCCTAGGGCTGCATTTCTACTGGAGGTTCTGAGGGAAAATACCTTGCGTTTTCCAGCTGCCTGAACTCCTTGGCTTGTGGCCATTTCCTCCATCTCCAAAGCTGGCAGTGTAGGTAGCATTTTCCAATCTGTATGACATCACTCCAACCTCTGTTTCTCTCGTCACACTTCCTCCTCTTATGTCTGACCCTCCTGCCTCCATCTTATAAGGACTTTTGTGATTATATTGAACATCCCATCTGGATAATCCTGGATCATCTCCCCATCTTAAGCTTCATCTGCAAAGTCCCCTTTACCATATAAGGGAACATGGTAGTCACAGGTTTAGGGATCCAGGTATGGGCATCTCTGGGGGCCTCTCCACTTCACTTTATCAGAATAAGGAAGTCTTCTCTGTTTCTAGTTTGCTAAGACTTTTATTCAAAAATAAGTTTTAATTTTATGAAGTACTTGTACTGCACCTATTGAAATGGTCATATAATTTTCTTTTTCTGTTATAGGGTATACTACATTGATCAGTTTGTAAATGTTAAACTAACTTTGCACTTTTGGGATGATTTGCTTGAAGTGATTGCCATTCTTGGTTATGAGCTTATCTTCACATTAAAATGCACTGATTATCTTCACATTAATACTAAACATCCTCTCCTCATTTGACTGCAGAAACAAACTCTTATTTTTGGAGCCATTGTCCACATAGTATATAGTATATAGCTACATAGCCTTGGGTGAGTTTCTTACCTCTCTGTGCCTCAGTTTCCTCATTCAGAGTAACAATAATTCCCACCTTATAGGTTGTTATGAAAGTTAAGTCGTGTAACATCCTCATTCTAACCAAGGGTAATACTCATATTAGTCTCTCTGATAGAGACTGGGAGATGCAGCCCATGTGTGTGGCCATCCAGTTTGGGGACATAAAGACTCTTAGTTGCCCTGCCACTGTGAGTCAAGATCAGTCCTCACCATTCTGAATTTAGGGCAGATGCCTCTGCCCTGGGTTGCTGGCCAGGAACAGAGAGCGAGAGAGAGAGGATTGAGGTGCAGACTGAGGAAGAGAATGGCTATGGCAGTTCTGTTCAGGATCCTCCTATCTCTGCTGCAAGAGCCATTCTGCCTTCCATGCTTTCCTCCTGGAGCTATAGGGGATTGCACTTCCCCAGCTTAACTCCACCCTGTCTGCTATTCCTTCCCCCAAGCTCCCTATCAGCTTCTGCTCCCTAGTGTCACCCCTTCTTGTTGTTCAGAGCTGTCCACTACTTCTAAATTTGTTGTCATTTCTGTGGGTGAAAGGGACCTATTGGGAGTGGGGAGTCAAGTGCCTGGTTCACCATCTCTACCTCCTTAGACTCCTCAGGCTAACATAGGGGCTCTCTGGAAGTCTTTCTAGGAGTCTGTCAGAATCAATGTCAATGTGCAAAAGGAAATCATGAATAGACATGGAACAAGGAACACTCTTCAAGCCAAATCTGCATGAGCTTCTGTAATGGTCTCCTGTCTCCCTACCCCCACCCCCACCCCTTGTCCTGCATGAGCCCCTCCCTGTCCTACCTCTGTCCCTCCTGTCAGAAGTTCTGGGTGGGCCTCAGATCAGCACTCCTCCTGTGCCCCACTCCCTGTTGTGGGTCATCTCCTGCCACATTGCAGGTCCTGGTTCCTCCTCAGCAGCCAGGCTAAGAACTGCTTAAAGACCTTTCCTTCTGACTTCCTCCTATCAGTTGGGCCAAGGAACAGATAACATTTATTCTTCTTATTCTGAGCATAATTCAATTTTTTAAACTTGTGTTTTGACAGGGTTTAAGTCTTACACAAAAGTTTAAAGTATAATGCAGAGATGTAGAATGCCTATGACTTTGGCCTTTTCCAATCCTGCCTGAGGATGGACTGCAGATGAAGCATTTTAGGCAGGATTGTCTGAGAGATGTGCTGGGTTCCCTTTGGAGAAGGTGCTAACTTTTCTTTCTCCAATGTTCACTTTGGTCACTTGAGTGACATGGAGTCTGCCATTCTTCTCCATGGTAAATCTTCTTTTTTTCCTGGTTATTAGTAACTATTTTGTACACAGGTGTTTTGAGACTATCATAATTTTCAATCCCTTTAATAGTTCCCTCTTTCTGTTCAAGAGGGTGTAAAATAGCACAGACCTCTAGAAGGCAGGTGAACAAGTTTCTGAAGCCTGGAAACAGGCCTTGGCCTCTAGTCTTTTTGGAAAATTAGTTCCCAAAAAGCACTGTCTCAGGACATACCAGTGCTATGGCCTGCTATGCACATCATGGCAAAGGCACCTTGATGACATTATGTGTCACTGCAGCCCTTAATGGTTGCTTACAAGATCCAAAAAGAATTAGTAATTTCATAGGGAACTGCTGATGGTAAAGTCTTTTTATGAGAAATATGTAATTATTAAAAGCATGTGTTGAAAAGTACTAGAAGAAAATACTCCCCAAAATGTTACCAGCAGATGATTCAAACTGAAGAGTTTTTTGTCACATTCTTTCAGTTTCAATAATTTTTTCTTTTGTTTGGTTTCCAATAAACACTATATCTTTTTAAAATCAAGGGTAAGGTGAGAAGGCAACCATTAAAAAAATTAATTTATTATTGTTGTATTATAATGGTCCCATTTTTCATTCATTGCTCTCCCCTTACCTACATACCTCATCCCCTCTCCGCACAGTCAATCTCCACCTTGTTGTTCATGACCATGGGCCATTCATACTAGTTCCTTCACTAAGCCCTTCACCTTTTATCCCCCATTCTTCCCCTCTCCCCTCACCTTTAGTCACTGTTAGTCTGTTTCTTGTTTCCTTGTCTCTGGTTCTATTTTGCTCATTTGTTTGTTTTGTTCATTAGTTTCCTGTATTAGGTGAGACCATATGGTTATTTGTCTTTCGCTGCCTGGTATATTTCATTAAGCATAATACTCTATAGTTCCATTCAAGCTATTACAAAAGGTAGGAATACCTTTATTCTTTATGCTGCATAGTATTCCATTGTGTAAATGTACCACAGTTTTTTGTTTTTTTTTTAAATTTTATTGTTGTTGTATTACATCCATCCCCTTTTTGCTCCCCTCTGTCCCCCTCCCCACATACCCATTCCCCCCAAAGTCAATCCCCCCTGTTGTCCATGTCCATGGTTCCTTTATACTAGGTTCTTGTCTAAGCTGCTCCCCTTTCTTGCCTCTGCCTCCCCCCTCCTCCCTCCCCCAACCCCTTTTCCCCTGACCGCTGAAGGCCTATTCCTTGTATTCACATACTTGGATCTGTTTTGCTTGTTGTTAGTTTTGCTCACTATTGTCCCGTAATGGGTGAGATCATATGATATTTGTCCTTCATTGGCTGGCTTATTTCACTAAGCATAATACTCTTCAGTTCCATCCATGTTGTTGCAAAGGGTACAAGTTCCTTCTTTCTTTCTGTTATATAGAATTCCATTGTGTAAATGTACCAAAGTTTTTTGATCCAATCATCCACTTATGGGCACTTAGGCTGTTTCCAGCACTTGGCTATTGTAAATAGTGCCGCTATGAACATAGGTGTGCATAGGTTCTTATGAATTGGTGTTTCAGGATTCTTTGGGTATAGTCCAAGTAGTGGAATTGCTGGATCAAAAGGCAGTTCCATTTTTAGTTTTTTTAAGAAAGCCCCATACTGTTTTCCACAGTGGCTGCACCAGCCTGCATTCCCACCAACAGTATATGAGGGTTCCCTTTGCCCCGCATCCTCGCCAACACTTGTTGTTTGTTGATTTGCTGATGATTGCCATTCTGACAGGTGTGAGGTGTACCACAGTTTTTTGATCCATTCATCCACTAATGGGCACTTAGGCTGTTTCCAGTGCTTGGCTATTGTAAACAGTGCTGTTATGAACACAGGTGCATAGGTTCTTCTGAAGTGGTGTTTCAGGATTCTTCAGGTATAATCCTAGGAGTGAAATCACTGGATCAAAAGGCAGTCCCATTTTTGTTTTTTTGTTTTTTTTTGCTTTATTTTGTTTTGTTTTGTTTTGTTTTGTTTTTTAGAAAATTCCATACTGTTTTCCATAATGGCTGCAGTAGTCTGCATTCCCTCCGACAATGCCCAAGGGTTCCCTTTTCTCCACATCTTCGCCAGCACTTGCTGTTTGTTGATTTGTTAATGATGGCCATTCTGAGGAGTATGAGGTGATATCTCACTGTAGTTTTAATTTTCATCTTTTTGATGGCTAGTGATATTGAGCATTCTTTCATATGCCTATGAGCCCTTTGTATGTCCTTCTCAGAAAAGTGTCTGTTCACCCCCCTGGCTGGTAGCACAGTGGTTAAGGTGCCGGCCTGCGAACCCAAAGGTTGCAGGTTCGATTCCCCAACCAGGGCACATAACCAGGTTGCAAATCAGGTCTCCAGTCAGGTCTGTGGCTGGAGGCAGGTGAAACGCAACCATACATTGCTGTCTCTCTCCCTCCCCCTCTTTCTAGAAATAATGAAATAAAATCTTTAAAAAAATAAATAAATAAAAAGATTTTATTTAAAAAAAAAAAGAAAGAAAGAAAAGTGTCTGTTCAGGTCCTTTGCCCATTTTTTTTAGTTAGGTTGTCTGTCTTCCTGGTGTTGAATCATATAAGTTCCTTATATATTTTGGAGATCAAACTTGTCTGAGGTATCACTTCCCCTGCCCTTGGAGAAGTATCAGTGAAAATACTGCTGCATAGGATATTTTCTATGTTTTCCTCTAGGACTTCTATGATGGCATGGTTTATATTTGTCTTTAATCTATCATGAGTTTATTCTGGTATATGGTATAAGTTAGTGGTCTAGTTTCATTTTTTTGCATGTCCCTGTCCAGTTCTCCCAATACCACTTGTTGAAGAGGCTATTTTCACTCCATTTTATGCTCCTTCCCCCTTTGTTAAATATTAATTGACCATAGAGACCTGGGTTTATTCCTGGGCTCTCTACAGTGGCCTTGTAGTACAGTTTGATATCTGGTATTGAGGCTGTTCCTTTGTTTGAAAGATTTGTCCATTGTTGATAATAACATATTAAAAATCCCCTACTATGAGTGTGCGGGTGTCAGTATCCTTCTTGAAGTCCTCCAAGATTTTCCTTACATATTTGGGTGCCCCTATAATGGTTGCATATATGTTTATAAGGGTTATATCTTCCCTAAGTATTATGAAATGTCCTTCTTTGTCTCTTGGTTTGGCCTTTGATGTGAAATCTCTTTTGCCCGATATAAGTATTGCTATCCAGCTTTTTTTC
Source organism: Noctilio leporinus (assembly GCA_004026585.1). Lineage (NCBI taxonomy): Eukaryota > Metazoa > Chordata > Mammalia > Chiroptera > Noctilionidae > Noctilio > Noctilio leporinus. Next base: position 28,184 of record PVIW01010647.1, read on the forward strand.
TCATGCCCATTTGCTCGAAATGTTTTTTTCCCATCCCTTCATTTTCAGTCTGTGTTAATTTTTTGTTCTCAGGAGGATCTCTTGTAGACAGCATATATGTGGGTCATGTTTTCTTATCCATTCAGCTACCCTATGTCTTTTGAGTGGAGCACTTCATCCAATTGGTATTAAGGTTAGTATTGATAGGTACTTATTAATTATGATTTTCCCCCCTTTGTACCTGTGTTCCCCTGTATCTTTTTCTTCATCTTCTTAAATGCAGTCCCTTTAGCATCTCTCACACTGTGGTTTGGTGGAGATGTCTTTTTTTTGTTTTGTTTTTTGTTTTTGCTTTCTTTTGTCTTGGAAACTCCTTATTTCACTTCTCATTTTGAATGAGAGCCTTGTTGGGTAAAGTAGTCTTGGTTGTAGGACTTTGCTTTTCATTGTTTGGAATATTTTTTGTCATTCCATTCTAGCTTATAGTGTTTCTGTGGAGAAATCAACTGATAGCCTTATAGTAGCACCCTTGTATGTTATTAGCTATTTCTTTCTTGCTGACTTTAGGATTCTCTGTATTTGAATGTTGCTATGTTAATTGTAATGTGTCTTGGAGCAGGCCTCTTCAGGTTCATCTTCATTGGGACCCTCCTTGCTTCCTGCACCTGGGCGGCTTTTTCTCTCGTCAAGTTAGTGAAGTTTTGTCATTATTTTCTTTTTTCAAATGGGTTTTTAATCCCTTGTTCCTCTTCTTCTCTTTCTGGTATCCCTGTGATATGGATATTATTACACCTCACATTGTCTAGTAGCTCTCTTGCACCCTCTTCATTCTCTTTCAGTCTTTTTTCATTTTGTTGCACTGTCTGTTTTTTTTTTTTTTTTTCCTATGTTGTTCTTCAGCCCACTGAGTCCATCCTTTGCTTGCTCTAGCCTGCTTTTGATTCCTTCTACTGTATTCCTCAATTCAGAAATTGCATTCTTCATTTCCTCTTGGCTCTCATTGATAATTTCTATGTCCTTTTTAATGCTGGTGTAGTTTTCAGTAAGTTCTTTGTAGCTTCCCTGTAGTTCCTCATAGTTCCCTTGGAGTTCTTTGTGGTTTTCTTTGAGCTCGCTGAGCTCATTGAGCTTCCTTATAACCATCATTTTGAATTCTATGTCTGATAGTTTGCTTGGCTGTATTTCATTTGGCAGTCTTTCTGGAGAGTCTCCCTTTCCTTTTGTTGGGGGAGGGGGAGGTGTTCCTTTGTCTCCCTATTTTAGGTAATTATTCTTAATTGTTTCTACTTCTCAGATTGATTTGCTTTGACTCCCTGCCTCATGGTGTGACCTGCTGTGGTAGGAGTCCTGTGGGATTCAGTGGTGCTATCTCCTAGGGTTCCTGAGCCTGCTGCTCTTGGGATGCCCTTTATGCTATTTATTTGGGCTGTCTGTTTTAATTTCAGATTTGGATGATGTGTTGCCATTTGGTGAGTCCTTCTCTAGGCTAGCTAGACTGAGACTCACTTTTCCACTACATCTTGTATACTATTATTGAGCTACTACTAAAACAGTACCACCAATCCAGGCAAAATACCCACACCCTCAAAGATAACCCTCACCCTCAATCACACTTTCAAGTGCAAATGAGCCAGTATTAATAAGGACGTAGAGAGATTAAGACTATTATAAGAAAGGAAAAACAAATCAGTTGACTAACTGAAAGATAAATGTTTTTTTAAAGGGGAGATTGAGGAGCAATGATAGTAGTGAGAAGGGGAAAGGCAATGACAGGAAGAAAGTAAAATTTACATCTTATATTTAAAAGGGAGGGGAGAAGGCAGAATGAAGTAAGAGAGGGAAGTGCATAATATTAAGTTTAAACAGAAGTTATAATATATGAGGTCTGTCCAGAAAGTATCAGCCGTACAATCTGTTTTAGTTATATTGACATTGGCTCAATACTTTTGGACAAACCTATGATATGTGTGTGTGTGGGCGTGTGTACTATGTGAGAAAACACATACACACAAATAAGGAAGATGAATAAGAAATAAAAATATAGGAATCAAATTAGTAAAAAAGTTTTGTCATGGCATTGTCAACAATCTATGAGCTAAGATTAATACAGGTGGGTTGGGAGTACAAGGTAAAAAAGAAAGAGAAGCTTAAGAGATGTCTGGAGGAAAGGGAAGTTATTTTGAGATGATAGTGGGAAGAGGATTTCTAAGAATAAGGAGTTAGAACCAGGCTAAGACAGGGGAAAATTCAAATTTAAAATGAAAGGAGGAAGATACAAATGGAGTAGGAAAGGGGGCATTAAGATTTGAGATTTGAAATACCAGAATAGTGAAGATTATGAATAAGATGCAGCCACATTTTTAAGCCCTCCATTTGGTGCCTTTTTGTTTCAGACCTCCTTGACATCCTTGGGGCTGAATTGTGGGAACATCTCCCCAAGCCCTGGGGGTGGGGGTAGCAGAATTGGGGTCCTTGGTAGTTCCCACTTCCCAAATTCTTGCAATGCCTCCCCAGCCCCCAAACACATTGCCTTCCCCCTCCTCCAAGCCCAGTCTTTTCCTGGGAGGCTGGTGGAGACTCCCGCAAAAACAAAGCACATTCACATAGCATGCATGCTTCCCACTTTCAGGCAATCGCCTCAGCTCTGGAGTTAGCAAGCTCTCATGTCCCTCCTCTATAGAGTAGAGGCTCCTAACACCTTTTAGTTATTTATTTTTAATTGAAATTAATAGAGTGATGGTTCATAAAACCACACAGGTTTTAAGTTTATAATTCAATAAAACATCATCTGCACTCTGCACCATGCACCCATCACCCAAAACAAAGTATCTTTCTGTCCCCATTTATCCCCTTTTTGCCCACTTCCATCTACCTCCATCCCCTTATGAGACTTTAAATGAGAGAGAACAGAGGGCCAGGGGCACAGCAGATATCTGAGACTGTGTCCACAAGGTCTCTTTTAGAAGCCAGGGACAGATGTCCAACTCCAACTAGGTTAAATCAGACAGGTTAAACCAGAGCTGGAAGGTCCAAAAGTGGACTTCAGGCACAGCTGGACTCAAGAGAACATTTGCCACCAGCACATAAATGCTTTCATGCAAGCTCTCTGTGTTGGGCTGGCAGGGCACCAGGATCCCAGGGGCACAGACCTCAGCTTGGAAGAGCTGGCTTGTCTCTCCAATATGGTATCTCTCTCCACAGTGTCTATGATTGTTCCTGACCGTTCAGCTAATCCTTTCCACATGTCTGGGGATGTGGATTTCTTCTTGCTCAGAGATCAGGAGAGGAGTACGTCTCACTCAGTGAGTATCCAGGACCAAGGCCTGCCTCCAGCTATTTCTTCCCCTTCGAGCAGCAGCCAGATTGTTGAAGTGCACTTTCCTCGTTCGCACTCATAATCCTGCCAAGGCTAAGTGCAAAGGGACCACCTCAAGTCTGCATGACCCTGGGACCCAACAATGCAGAGGGCGGGGTGGAGGTTGGCGGGGTGGGGAATGGGTGCAGGTTGGCCCTGTGGGACTCTGCCTGACCCAACCCACAGGAGCGACAGCAGAGGAAGACACTGCGGGTGCACGAGAAGATGACCTACTCATCCAAAATGTCAGCCAAGCACACCAGCTTGCGGCGTGAGCTGCAGCTTGAGGACAAGACAGAAGACCAGGAGGCACATGCTGAGGCCGAGCAGCTGCGTGCCTTCGAGGACCACACTGCCTGGAAGCTCTGCAAGACCAAAGGTGCTGCTCCTCCCTCACCGATGTTAAATCTGTGCCCTTTGAGAGGGCAGTGCTTTAAAGGGGCTTGGAAAGGCAAGGCTTCAGCTGGGGAAGAAGGGTCTTCTCTGTTCAGGGTCACAAAGATCAACTCCAGATGGAGCACAAGGCTAAAGCGTTTCAATCCCAGTATTGCATGCATTCTGAGTGTTGACTATGCACAGTGAATGCAGGCTGCATAAAATATAGGCATCTTGCCCTGGCCTGGTGGCTCAGCTAGTTAGAGCATCCTCCCATACACAAAAATGTTGCTGGTTCTATTGCCAGTTAGGGCACATACCTGGGGACTGATGCCCAACTCCAACTAGGTTAAACCAGACAGGTTAAACCAGAGCTGGAAGGTCCAAGAGCGGACTTCAGGTACAGCTGGACTCAAGAGAACATTTGCCACCAGCACATAAATGCTTTCATGCAAGCTCTCTGTGTTGGGCTGGCAGGGCACCAGGATCCCTGGTTAAGGCACTACGGAAGACAGCCAATCGATGTTTCTCTCTCATATCCATGTTTCTCTCCCTTCTATTAAAAAACAAACAAACAAACAAATAAAAAACAATAAAAACATATCCTTAGGCAAGGATAGTAAAACAGGACTGCTGCACCACACCAACTTCTTCTGGAAAGGAGAAGATTTCAGAGACAAGACAGAGAGCCACATGGTTCTGCAGCCTTTTCCACAGTCCTTGTGCTCTCCAAAGTTGAGGAGTATCTAGGTCTTCCTTTCTAGAAAGGCCAAGGAAAGAGGCTTTCATGGTCCCTGACCCCACTGCACTGCCTTTCGGTATCTAGATGCCTACCTTAATGTTCTCCCACTTGGCTTAAACCTTGGCAGTATGGACTTAGCTGCTGTCCATATTGGATGGACCCTGTGGGCTTAGGGTACCCCACATAGAGATCACATCACCCCATTTTTCTCTCAGGTCCTGGGCAATAGGCCTTTTGCTATGAAGTCCAGGGCAGGGGTGACCAGAGTTGTATTCCAAGTGAGAGGAATGCAAGAGAGGTTCTCCCACCTGGATCTGTCCCCAGGTGTGGAGATATATCAGCAGAGCATGCTCTCCTTTTGCTGGAGAAAAGGCTCACTCTCCCACAGTCCCTTTAATACCTGGGCCTTGCAGCATAGCACTGCACCAGGAGTAGCTGATTGGCTCTCCACTTCTGGCAATGTGCTCATCTTCACCCAAGAACCTAGATCTCTTTCCCACTGTCTGCCCCATCCCCCTAGATGCCTCCATTCTCTCATTGCAGAAAAGAAAGGGGAATCTGATAACATAAACAAATATATCAACCAGAAACGGCAAATGTTCCTCATCCAGGTAGGCCCATTTGCTCCTGTGAAGGGAACTTGGGTGGGCTTTCCCAGTGAGGAGTGTGATTCCTGCTCTTGCCGCCCTCAGTATGCCTTGGATATGAAGCGAAGTGAAGTCCAGCGGCTGGAGATGCTGGCAACTAAGGAGGAGGCAGAACTGGAACGGGCTGAGAAGTCCCTGGAGAAGGATTCGGCTCTGTTTGATGAGTTCCTTAGGGAGAATGACCGCAGCTCCGTGCAGGCCCTGAGAGTGTGAGCCTGTGACCAGAAGGGCTGCTGGCCATGCACCACCTCCCCAGGGTCACCTCAGCTTATGCGCACCCACCTAACCCAGTCTGGGCCCAACCGGGTGCCTGTCTCTGCCCCCTCCCCTGACCCTGTCTCAACCCTGACCCCAACCCAGGACCCTGGTAGTCCCCTCATCTCTTGCCCTGCCTGAGGGCAGTGTGGATGCTCCTCTAACAGTCTGAGATTAGCTCTTTGCCTCCATCCCACCCTCCAGAGCAGAGAAGGAGACCAAAGGGAAGATGGAGAAGATCACTGAAATCCGAGATCTGACCACTCAGATCATGAACATCAAAAGGTGAGGTTGAAGCAAATGGCCTGGGCTGTCCTGCGCACATTTTCCTCCATTATTTCTCCCCTAGCCAAAGGGAGCCCCTCACAATGTAAATCTCATCACTTTCAAACTGAACCCTAAACATCTCAGGACTTCGAAACCCTGCAGGCTGCTGCCCATCTTACAGATGAGGTGACTGAGCCCCGGAGAGGTTCAGTGACTTTCCCAAGGCCACACCACCAGGGCACAGGGCTCCAAGGCTCCCAGGCTTCACCCTGGGAAGGGCAGAGTCCCTGAGAACTGTTACTTTGGGAGGTATAACCCCTGCAGGGTGGGCTACCTCTCCCTGGCACAACAGTGTTTCTGTGCTTGCCCTTCTTGGCCAGGGTTCATTGGGGTCCCCTCTAGAAAGGCTTCCCAATAGGCAGAGCCCTACCTCACCTTCCCCTTACCCTGGTTTAGTGAAATCTCCAAATTTGAAGACACTCTGCAACATTACAAGGTCTACAAGGATTTCCTGTATAAGCTGTCACCCAAGGAGTGGTTGGAAGAACAGGAGAAGAAGCACTTGGCCCTCAAACAGGCCAAGGAGGTCGAGGTTGCCGACACCCCCAAAGAGAATGCTTTATTCTCCACGCAAGGTGACAAAGGTAGCAGAAAAGAGAATATAGGTCCCTGGGTCCACCTACACCCTGTGTCAAGCCAGCAGAGGCCTTGGAGGTGTACAGGCCATGGACTTGGCCCCTTCATACCTTGCAGAGCCCCACTTGGGGCAAGAGCTTGGGTGGTTCAACCCAAGCTCTTGCTTGGGGAAGTGGGGCTGGCTCTCAACTCAAATCTAAGGGATTTTGTTCTTCCTATGCACCTCCTTCTTTTGCCCTGAGGGGTCCCAGGGAATCCTTGTGCCCCCAAGCACTGTTGCTGCTGGCCTGATTCTAGCCAAGGCCATCTGGGACCCCTCCCTTGCTTCCTGTAGGACCAGGGATCAAGGGCAAGACGGGATCCAGAGGTATGTGGCTGCACCAGGCTGGAGGGCCCCCACCTTGGGCTGGGAACACATAGAAACTATTCCTCTGCTTTCTCCAGAGGGGCAGGGCCCAAGGAAGCCCTGGAAAGTGCTGCAGGTGGTACGAGCAGCACAGATCTTGTCCAGTGCCATCAGCCTCCAAGAGGACAGTCAGCCCAGTTTGAATAGTGGGCTGGACCCCAAAGGGTGAGTGGACCTGGGGCAGCTGCGAAGGTGGCTGGAGCCTAATAAGGGGTGCTCTCCCATAGCATCAGGTCAGAGCACCCAGGATGGACCTGGGCATCCTGAAGGGAAGAGTATGAAGAGGCCTGTTCCCAAAGTGGAGGGAATATGAGTATAGTCTGACTTAAGCTGGAAAATCAAGAGGTTTTCTCAAGAAAGGTTTATTTCTACTTGATTCAGTAAACTTAAGCCCAGGGTTGTCCACTCAGAGGTTAGTAGGCTAATCAAATGTGAACTGATGAGGGCAACCAGATGGGTAGTCAGAACAGAACATGATAACACCCCCACCCCCTTCCCACCAGCCCTCTGTGACCAGGGAATGCTGGCCTAGGGGCCAGAGCTCGTCAAGAGAAGCCAAAAGTCTAACTTTTATAAAATCACCCAGATTTAAGTGTGACAGTTACTTTCAAATTTTCTGAAAACACAGTGAGGGACAAACAGAAACCCCAAAAAGGGCCAATGCAAATCTGTCCTTCCAAGGCCACAGATGGTTCATAGGATGGGCATATGTTTAGCTGCTGAGTCACCCAGCCACTCCTCTCTCCCTGAAACATTCACAAAAATGCATTGAAGGTGTAAAAGCTGAGAAATATTAACCTCTAGTTCCTGTGCACCTCCTTCCAGGCTGTTGGCCCAGAAAGCCACGGGCAGTGCTTCGATGAGTTTTATTATTTCTTGCATGTCCTTTCAGCCATTTTAAAGCAAATAGTACATTGAACCATATGTAGGTGAAAAGAGTACTGGTATGTTCTTATGGTTCAACCTAAACATAAGCAAAGGCGATTTTCTTATGCCCACCCTTCCTTTCACAAGGAAGATGACCCTGCATATCTCACTATTTCTCCATTAGCAATATTGCCAGGGTGGATCCAAAGGCATTCCTTCTTAGTGGGGTTCAAGCATCCCTGGTGGCATGCCTTGCCCCTGGCATCTTGATGCTGGCTGGAATAAAATTCACAAGATGTGTATATGAAGTGGGGCATTGAATGGCTGACTGGCATTTGCCTTCACAGTACAAGGGCCACTGCCAGGATGTGCCCTTCTTCTGTGGATTCCAGACCATGTTGGACCAATGGGATGAGGGCCTGGAGAGCCATGTGGAGCCAGAGCAAGTGCCTGGCAGACCCGGTGCCAGAGAAAAAAAAAAAGAGAATGAGTTTAACTGGCTGATTTGATTGCGAGGTCGGCAAGTCCACACTTTGCAAGCAGGCCAGCAGGCTGCAAAACTAAGAAAGCAGAGCCACTGCTATCACTTCAATCCAAAGGCTTGCAGAAGTCCCTCTTTTTTGGAAGAGGTCAGTTGTCTTCTCTTGAGGCCTTCAGTCGACTGGGTGAGGCTCACCTATATCATTGGGGGTTAGCATCTTTACTCAATTTACTGATTTAATGATGGAGAGCAGGATGATAGCTGGGTGGGCATAGATGAGGGGATGCAAGGATTGAACAAAAAGGAAAATGTACTCATGGAGATGGACAACAATGTGGTCCATAGAGACATCTAGAATAATGTTTGACCTAGCCAATTTGACACATAAAATCTACCATCCCAGATGCTCAAAGCTGGGTCTGCTAACCATGCAGAATCATCTCCGTGTCTGACAACTTTATCAGGCAGCCAAGAGGCTCTAGGATGAAAGCCAGGCCTCCTCTGGGGAAGTTCCAGCTCCAGTGACTCTTGTCTTGTATGTAGATCCTTCAGCTCCCAGCTCTCACCTCCTGGGGCTGCTAAGCACTTCTCAGACCCCTATTGGATTTTTTCCTGCTGTGGTCTCCAGCAGTGACCAGTGACCACAGGACAGGTCTCCTCCTGCCCCACCCCCAACTTCTTTCTCAGATAGTCCCTGACTATCCTCACATTGCCCCATTCTCTCACCACCCCTCCTCCAGCTGCCTTGTCCCTTTGTTCTTCCAGCTCAGCCACTCCAAACTCTAGTAACTTCTGGAGGGCCACCCACATGATATAGGTGGGAAAATTGAGGCACAAGGCAGCCAGGTAGAGTTGGAACCCTGGGCTCTGTAGTCTACCCTTGGGTCCAGGGCCTGCAGAGGTTGGGAAGTTTCTGCAAAGCAGTGACATGATTAGATTTTGTCCTCCTCACTTTTCTCTTTTATATTGAAGTGTTATTGACATCACAAAATGAACATATCTTAAGTGAACATTTGGCTTTTACATCAATATATACCCATGTGAATATACCCAGATCCAGACAGAAAACAATCCCAACGCCCAGAACTCCCTGGTGCCCTCTCCCAGTGAGAACCTACACCAGAAATTAATTGTTTTGATCTGGATCACTCTGGGTCAAATTTCCCTGTTCTTGAACTTGATGCACTTAGAACAACACCGATGCTGTCTGGGTCTGGCTCTTTTCACTCCACATTCACCTAGTTTTGTGTAGCCACAAGCTACTCTTTGCTCCTGCTATTTCATATCTCACTGTGGGGGGAAAAAAGCCCCATTGTCTTGGTCCACTCTCTTACTGGTGGCCACTTGGGTTATCACCAACCCTTGGCTATTTTGATTAAAGCTATTACATTCTTGTACTTTTCTATCAGCACTATTTTATGCATGAACACTGTTTCTATGGAAATAGGGGTAGAATTGTTGGTTCCTAGGGTGGGCATATGTTTAGCTTTAGTAGCTCCTGCCCTCCAGTTTTCCACTCCCACCTGCATGCGTGAGAGTTCCAGCTTCCCCAATTCCTCATCAAATTGTTGCATTGTCAGTCCCTCTCATTCTGGGTATTCTGGCAGGGTTGTTTAAAAAGTGTATTGAGAGGAAACTTGAGGTTCATTCAGAAGGTCAAGAGATGACTGCCATTGCAAAGACAGTTTGCAACTCACAGTTCTCAGAAGAGAGGCACATTGTGCCCTGGTAGCTACCTGGGGAAGCACCAGGGTGGTGAGGAAGCAAAGGGAGCAGAGAAACTGTGAATAGGAGCCTTTATTGTTGGTTTCTGCAGGAAGAAATAGGTGAGGTAGGGTAAGCAGGTTTAAGATTGGCTGGTTTGAATAAATTCCGGACTCTGGGCATACTGGTTAGCCCTAGTTGTCTGGTACTCAGCTCTGGGTAATGAAGCAGGGAGATAGTGCCTCCAGTGTGAGAGCGTGGAAGGTGGCTCTAGATGGCCGCTTTGCATTTGAAAGGCACATTCAAGGGTGTTCATCCCTCCAGAGTCAGCAAGGCCTCAGATGTCAAAATATCAGAATTCAGAAAATCAAAGACAGGGTTAACACAAGGGTGATGTGATATATCATGATTTTAATGACATTTGCATGAGAAATATAATAGCCATTCAGATATCCTCCTTTGTGAAGTCTCAATTTTTGTATATTTTTATTGGATTGCTGGCCTTTATCTTCTGGTTTTCTTTCCTTTTCTTTTACGAGATTTTATTTATTATTTTCAGAGAGAGGGGGAGGGAGAGAGGCAGAGAGGAAGAGAGACATCAATGTACAAGGTTGCCTTTCACCTGCCTTCAGCCAAGGACCTAGCTGGAGACCTGGCTTACAACCTGATTACGTGCCTTGGCTGGGAATTGAACCAGCAACCTTCGGGTTCTCAGGTTGGCGCCTTATCCACTGCGCCACCAGCCAGGGCTTCTTCTGGTTTTCTATTATTACTTTGTATATTTCTGCATGCCAGTCCTTTATGTAATAAATCTCTTTGTCTAGTATCTCTTTATTACTTTAAATGTTATCTTTTGAGTCCAATTTACCAATATTTGCCAACCCCAAAGTCACTAAAATAGTGTCCTATGCTTTCTTCTGGAAGCTTCAGTGATTCATCAGCTTGGATAAAGGTGGTGGTAGTGGGGATAAGGAGAATATGTAAACCAAGGGCTCAAGAACCTCCTGTTCACTCTGCTTCTAGGGGTCTGTGTCTTCTGCTCATCCCTTTATGTGCTCTCTCACTTCCTTCTCTACAGTGGCCTGGCCACCCCTTCCCATGGTTCTGCTTCCCACTGTTCCCTGAGCTCCAGGCCCCCATGGATGTTCCCCCTCTCCCCTGCCTTGCTCATCTGCCCTTAGATGTTTTCTACATTCAACCTCCCATATCCTGTATTGATACTTCTCAGGCTGGAAAAGGACCCAAGTGCTACCAATTTACAAGTTCACATTCATCTGTATGAATCATGGACATGCCTTATAGCGAACAGTAGCCACCAGTGGTGTGCCAGACACATGCCATGTTTTACTCTGATCCATGTGACCCCTATTGGTGGGGCTATTTCCAGTTCAGAGTTGAATGGAGGCTCCAAGAGGTTAGATACACATTTTTCATCTGCCTAGGTTGCTCCTCAGCCCTAGAGTTACTATTGTAAGGTCCCATGTTGGAACCGTCCCTGAGAATAGAAGGCCTGGGATCAATCACACTACCCTGGGTTTGTGTAACCCAGGCCTCTCCATGTATTAGCCATGTAACCAGGCTTCTGAGTAGAGCTGGGTAGGGTGTAAATGCACAAGGTGCTTAGCCAAGAGGTTGAGTGGAGACAAAAGTCCAGCTTATACCCCAGGCTGTGTCCAGATTCTTAAAAATGTACTTTATGGGCAGGCAATGTCTTGCAAGTCACCTTAGTAGGTCACTAGATCTTTGCCAAATGGGCATCAATATGTACACAACGTGAGGTACAAGCCCAGTGAGTGCTTAGTAGCCTCTCCCATGGAGCCTTGCCACTTTTCACCTCTTCACTGTAGGCAGGTCAGGACCTGGAGTCTCAGGCCTCAGCCCAGGTTCCTCTGGCCATTCCTCAGTCATCAGAACCTGCATATTCAAGGTGGGAGCCAAGTCTGGAGTAGGTGAAAAGGGTGATGAAAGCAGATCTGGAGGTCAGGCAAGACTGGACACCCAACTAGGGGGACCTTTCAGGGCTCCAAGCCCATACAACCTTTCCTGCACCCATGTGGGCTGGCCCAGGACGCTCTCTCTCCTTGTGAGGTGCTCAGGGTTAGTTGAAGGCAGCTGTGTCATAGGACAACTATAAGGGCCATCAAGGACAACTGTCAAGGCTAAACCTAGATAAGGGAGATGGACAGAAAAGGCCCTGAAAGTAAAAGAGGATGGCAAATGGAGAGAGGCAGCCCCCACAGCAGGAGCCACAGGTGCCAAGCCCCTGAGGCAGGGTTGGCTCCTGGAGAGATAGGGAGAGAGCTTGCAGGGTAGGAGCTGAGTAACCTTGGGCAGTAGGGGAGGCAAGGGTTGGGAGGCCAATTTTTATTCTAACTGGAGTGAGCTGAGTTAATTGAATTTTGAAACTATACCCCCCTGGTTGATGTGTGACAGTTGACGGACCAAGAGGAAACTGATGCCACCACCTGGGCAACTTGTGAGATGGACAAGCAGGATGAGGGGTTTGTGGGTGGAGAGATGCTATGGAAATGCAGCAGTCTACACTGCTGGGGTAGGGCACAATGTAGGCTGGGCCCTGCCACCCTGAACTCACATTTCTCTGCAGGTCCAGCTCTGCCCTCCTCATGCAAGAGGACCCAGACAGTGATGGGGAGGTCAGTGGCCCCATTCCTGGCAGGGTCTGCGGAAGCCAGCACCCCCAGCCTCTCACACACACATACACACTGGTTGCAGGAGCTGGAGCTATACTTCACGGAGCCCCAACAGCTTCTGGACGTCTTCACAAAGTTAGAGGAGCAGAACCTCTCGCTGATCCAGAACACACAGGAGATGGAGGAGGCCTTGGAGGAGCTGAGCTTCACCCTGAAAAATACCCAAATCCGCATGTAAGTCCCAAGTGGGGCTGCCCAGGCCAGTGAGGGGCGAGCTCTGTCACTGACTGTCATCTTGGGACCCCCATAGCCACTGGGAGCTGACCTGTATGCTCTCCACACACCCCCCCCCCCCCACACACACACTCTACCTATCCTTAGCCCTGGCGTCCTTGACTTCTGTTTTCTGGAAACCTCCATTTGAATGCTGTGCCTGGCTCTGGTGAGATGTGTCCTATTGGGCAGGGAAGCTGCGGGTTATGGGGATCCAAGAATGCCCTGGGAATAAGTCATGTGGGTGGGGCCACACCAGACTGGTCCATCACTAGGCTGGAGCAGTCTGATTCCAGAGGGGCACATTCTAAGGACCTTTCACCCCAGGTACATCCTGCTGCTGCCAGGCCCAGGAGAGGTGGCCTGGGCAGCCTCAGCCTAGGTACTAGGTGAGGCCTGTTAGGAGCAAGGAATTCACTCCCACACACTGAGCAGCTATTCTGGATCATGCCTGGGTCTAGGCCCTCCAAGGATAAGGTAAGGCCCTGACTCATGGAGCTGACATCCCATGAGGGCAAACAAACAATATATTTGTTTTGTAGATACTTATACATGTTAGGATGAAAAGAAAAGAATGATATGAGAAGGGGGCTAAAGTGGAGAGTGGCACAGATTGATGAAGGCAAAGGAGGCTTCCAGGGGAAGATATCATTTAAGCCAGGTACTTCCCAATGATGGAAGCCAAATGGCAGTCTGGGAAGAGGGTGCCAGGCAGAGGGAAAGCAAGTGCAAAGGCCTTGAGGTGGGAGTATGTTCCTGAATACCCATGTCTTGTTGGCCCATGTCTGCCATGGAGAGACTTCTGCTGGGAATCTCCAGAATTTTGTGAAAACCACCAGCTCTCAGACAAGATTATGTTTTCTAGAAAGCTGGGAGGTAATAAAGACACACAGAGAAATGAGCTGGGAAGGGGAAGACAGACTACCAGATTTCAAGAACCTGGTGAGAGGATACACGCATGCACATGTACATCTCATTGAATCCTGGAGGTGCTGTCCAGTAACTGGGCTTAAGCCAGCTGAGCTACTTCAACATCTGAGCTATACTAAGAGCACCAATACTTTATTTCGAGGGCATTGACAGCCCATATACACTTAGTTTCCATAAACTCAACCACCCTTCCTCAGAAAAAATACAAAAAACACACAAACAAAAAACTAAAAATTATGACAAATAAAGCCCTGGCTGGTAGCATAGTGGGTAAGGCGCCGGCCTGCGAACCCAAAGATCACAGGTTTGATTCCCAGCCAGGGCACATAACAAGGTTGCAAACCAGGTCTCCAGTCAGATCTGTGGCTGCAGTCAGGTGAAAGGCAACCATACATTGATATCTCTCTCTTTCTCTGCCTCTCTCCCTTCCCCTCTTCCTGGAAATAATGAAATAAAAAAAAATCTTAAAAAAAAAAAAAAAGTAAGAGAGTTTAAAAAAAAATTATGACAAATAAACCATCTGAATAGGAATATCTATTGAGGAAGTTGAATCATAATTAATAACTTTCCAAAACAGAAAGTATCAGACATTTACCAAACATTTAGGAAGAAATTATACCAATTCTGTATAATCTCTTCCAGACAACAAACTACTTCTTTTTTTTTAATTTATATTTATTTTTTATTTTTTTATTTTTTTATTTTATTGTTGTTGTATTACATCCATCCCCTTTTTGCTCCCCTTTGTCCCCCTCCCCACCCACCCATTCCCCCCAAAGTCAATCCCACCTGTTGTCCATGTCCATGGTTCCTTTATACTAGGTTCTTGTCTAAGCTGCTCCCCATCTTTGCCTCTACCTCTCCCTCCCCCCTACCCCATTCCCCTGACCATTGAAGGCCTATTCCTTGTATTCATATACTTGGTTCTGTTTTGGTTGTTGTTAGTTTTGTTCATTATTGTCCCGTAAGAGGTGAGATCATATGATATTTGTCCTTCACTGACTGGCTTATTTCACTAAGCATAATACTCTCCAGTTCCATCCATGTTGTTGCAAAGGGTACAAGTTCCTTCTTTCTTTCTGCTACATAGA